>UXGC01000322.1:0-156240 GCA_900480045.1 Eurytoma adleriae
ATGCACTTATTCTACGTGCATAGTCGTCCACTTATTCGAATAAGTGGACGACTATGCACGTAGAATAAGTGCATTTGGACGATTTTCACTTATTTAAATTTAGAGGGTAGGAAATAACCTTCTAATATTAAGTATTGGTCAGTTTTGCAAGCCAAGGATTAATAAAAATATTGACTGTTACCCATAGATTCGTAAAGTAAAGGGAATATGGATATGTAAAAACTATTTAATTGTAAAAAGTAATGAAAATGAAATTGGGAAGTAAATTAGATTAAGTAGTGTAAGATGCTGGTTGTGCTCCAAAAAAACCAATTTAAAATTTGAAGTAAGTACAAGTTTACTGCTTTAAATTTATTTGTGTCAAATAAAGTACCCTTTTTCTATAATTTTTTTTACATTCTATAAACTTTAAATATTTTAACTAAATAATAATTTATCTAAATTGTCTTTTTTCGTTATTTTTTAAATATTACTGAAACTAATATTTAAAACGTACTTTTATTTTAAAAGTTAATAGGAACAGCTTAGATTTCCTTTATTTTCTATTACAATATGTTACCAATGAAAATAACCAACGACAGTAAACTTCTCCCTCGACGCGAAAAACTCGAAAATTCCGCAAAATCCGTGAAAAAAAAAGGAGCGATTCGTCCAGCATGTACGAGTCGAGCGGAACAATGCTAGGAAACGCGGAAAAGCCGGAAAATTCTCAAAGCCCGCAAAAAGAGAGGAGAAAGAGAGACAAAGCCTCGCCGCGGCGGCTCTCTAAAAAATTCACCTCGCCTCCCTTTCAGCGTCCGCTTCGTCATATTTTCGGGAGCTCCGGGGGCCACTAGCCGCGAGAAAGAGACGTGGAAAGTCCGCCGGGGTCAAGTAGACGGGCCGCCGGCGGCGCGAGTCCGCCAGGAAGTCATGCGGCGACGACGGCCACTCGAGCCGCAGCGGGGGCTATCGGGTTTTGCGGCGTGTAACTGGATCCGGAAGACTCGCGCGCGCACGAGCCCCGCTTCCCTTTTCCTCTCGACTTCTTATTTCGGAAGATTTCCCCGGATGCTCGTTGGCCGTTTTTCCCCGCGCGCGCGCGACGGGCGAGAGGAGGGCCATTTTTTTCCCTTCGCCGCCGGAGGGGCGTTCGGTTTTCGGTGCTGCGGAGGAAACAAAAACAAACGGACACGGTGGGGCCTACGAGCGGAGGAGGTGAGAGATGAGGGATGCGATTAATTGGCCGGAGATTTCATTTGTTACGGTAGACCTGGTGAAGGTCTTTCATTTTTAGATTTTTTCAAACCGGGGAAGGGAGAGCAAAGCGAGGCGTTAAAAAATGTTGAGTTTGTTCTAGAAAGCAGTTACTAAAGGTGACAAATTTTTTTTTTAAATTAAGATTACTCATTTGAGAATTGAACGGTGAAAAAAGAGTGACGAAATAAAAAATCACTCTGAAATACACTGCGATCCTCTGGTTTTCACTGACCTGAACATTGGTAAACGGAGCAATCACCTTATTTTTGCGTGATAAGAAATATTGTCATCAGTTAATCCTTCACTGAGAAAAAAGCTTATTGTTACTAAATAAATTTTATTTAATTTTAAGTAAATTTCAGTTGATTCAAGTAAATATTACTTTAATTCAAGTAAATGTTGCTTGAATCAAGTAACATTTCTTTAGTAAGAACAATTTTTTTTCTCAGTGTATGAGTTCTGTACAAAACAAAGTAAAACATTAAATTTTTATTGATAAAATTATTAAATTATGATACGCTAAAAATGTTAATTAAATCTAAATTAGCATTCGTTTTAATTCAATATATTTTTTAACACTAAATTTTATAAACAAAAAATCTATTAAAAAAGCAAAACAAAAACGTATTCAATCGAACTAAAAAGGTTAAAGAAAGGATCCTGTAATCCTGTTGCTCGGACCATCGTAATCGCACAAAGAGTACAGGGCCCATAAAGCGGGCAGCGTGCACAAAGAAAGGAAAAAAAAAATCGGATTTGCCCAGCGTGTATCGGCGAAACAAAAAGGCGCGATAAATAGAGGCGAAAATGGGGAAGGAAACTCGTCGCGTAATCTTTTCGGATAGGAGGAGTCCGGTTGTTCGGCGTTTAGCCGAAAAACGTAACAGATTGGAAACCGCATTCGGTCGGGATCTTCATCCGTTCGAGCGATTCGATCGCATCGGGGCCGGGGAGAGCGTGCGACGCGAGTTCGCGCGTCCGTAATTTCCAGTAGGTGTAGCGTATTAACGTCCCCGCAGGGCGGACGGGCCGCTATTAACTAATGCCACCCCTGGTCGTGGGCCGCCGCCGCCGCCGCGCCATACGCGCTACACAGACCATGATAGAACACGCGTCCGTAGGACGGGACAGTTTAAGCCTTGATATATCACCCGGCGACACTCCCAACTTCTGTCGCTCGTTTCGCGGCTTCAGCCTGCCTCGCTCTCGCTCTGTGCGTATATCTCTCGGTCTCTCTCTTCTTTTTTTTTTTACTCTCTCTTTTTGGTTGCCCAGGCTGACCATATGTCCACACGCGAGACTGCCCGAAACTTCCCCGGGCGCGCTTTACACTTTGCAACCAGACCTACTTGCAAATTAATCACTCTTTCTTTCTGTCCGAGGCTACTTGTTCTGGATTCAGTTGCACTCCATCTCTTTTTTGCTACTAGGGATTTTTATTCGCTGGTACTTTTTTGTGCGATTTTATTTTTAAAGGAAAACGTTTGCAGCCGTCGTGAATTTTAAAATGTTACTTTTAAATTGTTAAATTTGTTGCTGTTGTTATGCAAGTTTACAGTAAAAATTGTTTTAAGATACAGGAAAGATGTGTTAAATTATTGAATTACTATAATTTTTATTATTTAATAAATTGCATTCTATGATTAAGTATTATTTTAATAATGCAATGTAATTTAAAAAACTACTGCCTAAAATTTGGCACTTAGCTTCCTCAAAATTAATTTTAGATTTTCTTTTTCAATTTATTCATTATAATTATTTTTTTTATATTTATTCAAAAACTAAAAATCATGACCGAATGGGTAAAGTACTAAACCAAAATTCATCTTAGGATCTAAAAATCTTATATTATTAGAAAAATTATAATTCCATAAGTCATCTAACAATGTTTAGATACAACAAATTTGGACTCCCATCAAATTAAAACAACCTTACAGGTTTACTTACTCTTAATCAATAAATAAAATTTAATAAAATTATATCATTTATAACAGAAAAATCTCCAGATTAAAATGCACGTCTCTAACAGAGCAATCTCCAGATTAAAATGCAAGTCTCTAAGGATATCACGATCGTAAAAATAATTAGGCCCCGTTCAACGAGATTTTCAAAGGACCTAATATATTTTTTTGCGTCAGCGTTTAGTCAGCTAAGTGTGGACAAATTTGAGCGGCGGAGGGGGAGAAAAGGTGAGGGGCTGGCGGTCCCTCGGATGCTCGCGAGCAACGTCGACGACGACTCATCCCATTTTCTCGCTCACATAACAAATGACGCCACATGTTCGTATCTTGACTTCGGCACGGGCGACGAAACTACTGTAGAGCCCGAGGGGTGGGGTAATTTTAACTCGGTACTCGAGGGCAATACATTTTACGGGGCCCGATTCGGCGCTCCAGCGAGAAAGGGAAGACCTCCGCGCGGCTAACAGCCGCTCGGGGACCATTCGCAAAGAATGCAGGCACGACATTCGTGGTCTCGCTCGCTTAGCCGGGTTAATGGCACCTTATGCCTCCTTTTACGAGACGCCTAATTGCTTCTCACTTACGGCTCCCTCCCTCTATCCGGCCTTTCACCAATTTTGGGAAACATTGACTCGCCGCGCCTTTTTTTCCGACTTCACTGTTACGTGACGAAACTGGGGCAGTGATTTTTTTTTCACGGGGCTGGCACTTTTTTTTTGTCACATTAGCGTTTAATGCAGTTTAAACGCTGGTGACAAGCATATGGCTTGAATTTTTTTCTTTCCTAGTATTAAAAAATTATTAGCCTTTGTTCTTCTTTGTAATAAAAGGTAAGACACTTGTTTTCACGAGTAATTTTTTATTAATCAAACGAATATTGATCATAATTAATAGTTTTTTGTTAATTTATTATTGCGTTTTATTCATGAATTGAGTTTTTTTAGAAAAATTGTATGCACGTGATTAATTACAGATTAATTAATTATAGTTTCAATTGTCTACATTTAAAAAGACCTAATTAAGAATATGGACATTAATAAACAATATATTTTATAACGTTTACAAAACTTTTTTTATTCAACTTTTTTAAAATTATCTTATCGAACAATTTATAGATAAAATTATTCGAATATCTTGTGAATTTTTATATGAAATTTAACAGAAAGAATTGAGAGAGCAAGATTTAAAAGAGCTATCAAAATCAAGAACTCATTGTCATAAAATCTGTCTTGGAATTCCACGTTATTAAAAGACATTGAAATAAATGTGTGAAAATATAAATCGACCTTTCTCATATATAGGCACCTAAAGATAACAGATTCGAGCGATTTCTCAAACTGCCAAGAAGACCTGGAAGAGAAAAGCGTAAGGGTCGGAGCTGAATAAGATCGGCGCACTTCTGGAAAAGTGTAGGGCATATGTCAGCATTACCCGCTCAATGTCACCCGAGCTAGAAAAAAAAAAGACAAACAGGTGTCGCTATACCTACACCGTAAAGTGAGTTAATAAAAAAAATTCCAACGGAAAGAGCTAAAGAGGCTGTTGGCGCTGCTCTGCTTTCTGTGACACGCGGCGTTCGTGCGTGCCCGATGATAAAACGAGAGAGAGAGAGAAAAGTAAAAAGGCGGCAATCGCGGCACGAAGTGAAAATGGTGACCGGCGCGGCCGGTGGCACGCAAAGGCGGACGCGGAATAATAGTCGCGGCCGGTGTGGGGGGGACGTCGCCGCGCCGATGAATACGCGCTGCCATTTGTCGCGATCAGTTTCGGTCCTTCACACCGCCACCGTCAAAGGTGCCTTCATTCAACCTGCGTATTTCTCAAGAAGGATACTTTCTAAAAACGGCTTAACGCCCGACTACACAAACTGGCGATACGTGCTTTTTGTGCGCACTTTTAGAACGCCGGTAAAGAGGAATGTCCTTTTCTTCGGGACTATTAATGAGGGGATTTAGAGTGTATCTTGAATTTCGATGTTATGCTTATTTATCAAATCGGGTTTAATCTGATGTCTCTATTTTTATTTTCAAATATGCAAACTTTCTTGAAATATCAGACTGCGTAAAAAATTTATTTAACGTAAAAGAAAAGAAGTATGATTTTTATTTTTGTGTCGATTCTCAGCTCAAGATTTTTGTATTTCGAGTGAAACGTATGTGTAACAATTTGCGTTACACATACTTAAAAAGTAAAACACCTGATTTACGTAAAATCGATCAGTCTATCGTTTTATACGATATTTAAGTCATAATTCTCTGATTCATTAAGTTAATAAATATCTTAAACGGCTCAAAACAAATTTATTATGTTCCTTTTCTGAATCAAAACACGTTTTTTGAAAAAACAAAAATTTTTAATCCATGTACGTAACTAAATGTGCAAACAGTGCCCGCCACACGATTCCTGTGAAAATCACCTGTTTTGCACACTAGTTGCGTAATGTACTATTCTGGAGTTTGTTATTTCTACCTACATATCTAATCCTATTTAATTGGACAATAAACAACTCACAAGAAAGGACATCATAATAAATTTTTAAAAACTTTTACTCCACGCAGTTGTAAATAAAAATAAAAATAGCGAAGGAACAATTTTCGTTCGCACCATTACAGCAACGCGGAGTTACGCGATAATATATTTCGCTACATTACCGCGAAGAGAAATTCAGAAAAATGATACCCCTAATGGTTTAACATTTAATGAAACGATTCATGGATACGCGGGAGCACTTTAATAAATCAATCAGATCATCAAGCCGAGGGGGAGGGCAATCGGAGAAACGACTCGGGCGAGGAAAAGTTCCGCTCTCTCGTTATCAAAAAGCAAACATAAATCGTGGGCAAGCCGCAGGTTGCGTAAGAGCTCGCGCGAGAGATGCTCACGTCGAATAAACAATTCCATTATATTTATCAGATAATGAAAAGACAGCGATAAAGGGCGCAATGGTCGAGAGAGAGGAGAGCAGCGCGACGTCGGATTCCCGGGGCAAGGGGGGGTGGTGGATAAAGAACCGCATCGGCCGTATACTCCCTGACTGGCGCTGCTTCTTCTGCGGCTCTTTGCCCCCCTTCTGCGTCATTAATACCAGGCGACTGTTACATATGGATGAGGCCGAGGAGAGAGAGAGAGGAGAGTCGGTGGCTCGCGTTGACGGCGGAACGAAACGGAACGGAATACGGAACGTAACGGGATGCTGGAGCGCCGCGAGAATGGGGATCCGAACTCATCGACTAAAAGCATTCGCGGAAGACCGAAGTCATTTCGCTTTATTCCTCGCTCGCTCGGGATGTGAGAGATAGCGGGGCGAGCGGAGGAGAGGAACGAACGACCGGGAGACCGTGGCGTAATGGCTTTCGACGTCTTACGCGTCTTCTAAGCTTATTGTGCGCGCTCTTGCTTTTTCATTTGCACCTTTTCCTATCCTCTCGACTCCGAAATATTTTTCTTTTCTTTTTCACTTTTCACCGTTAGCTGTTTATTTTATGGCGAAAGTAACGTTTACTCTTTAGTTTTACTTATGCACGAACGACTGTTTTTAAAAATTTAGCGTCAATGGCAGAATTTTGTTTGCTGTTTACACTATTTTTGCATTTTTTTTAAAAATACTATATTATATCATTGCTATATTATAGATTGTGGTTGGTATAAATTGTTTGATTGACGTTATGTAAATTGAATAAACTTAGATTAAGTTAACAATAAATTATGAAATATCATTAATTTTTTATTTTTATTAAATTGATTCCATAAAGATTTAAAAAAATAGGAAACAAGCAAGAAGAAGAAAAATGTCAGTCTAGAAAAAAGTTATATCACACTTTTGACTACAAAGCGTTTGATTATTATTAATAAGCATATTTAATAATATGGACATTTTGAATGACAGTGCTCATATTATTCACGTGGATTATTGGGTTCTATTGTGTACCCATAAGATCAAAATTTGTTCATTTTATTTTAGCACTTCGGCATTTAAAAAATCATAAACTTTATTGACTCTGTTCTTATGTACTACAGAAATTGCGTGCTATATTCATTGCACTTTACTAACATTCAGACTTCTATACTTAATTTTACTTTACATTTTCCTTTTGCAAAGGGTTTATTTACTCGGTTAAATACGTAAAATAAGTTTATTGAATCTACATTTGTCATAAATAAACTTTTGCTTTCCTATAATAGCGATGGTTCACTATAAGAAATCTCTGCAATATTGGTATTGTTTACTTGTTACATTTAGAAAGCTCTGGTATAAATTTACCATAAGCAAGCTCATAATAAGGCGAAGCGAGGAGGCCTCGCTTGTTCCCTGTGCAAATGAGACGGGGGGAAAAAGATTGGCGCAAGAAGCTTAATCAAACAAGTGGAGGAAGAAAAGAGAGGCGAGGAGAAAGCGGCGGCTCCCGCCGAGGCTGCTGCCACGGAGCGGAGGAGTCGATCCATCATTGGTCCAGCGGCACGTCAGCGAGGCCGCAGGTGCCGTCCGGGCCCGCTCGCTGCCTTTTTTCCTTCTATTCGCGGCGAAGATCGCGGCCTCCTCGATCCCTCTCGAATCCAGTAGCGCGCTAGCGGAAGGGCGATAAATCTGTCGCGCGGCCGCCGGCCTCGTATATCTTCGCCGCCGAGGGGGTGGCGTAGACCGAGAGAAAGAGAGCGAAGAGAGAGACGGGACTGGCCAATATAGGTAATGTTCCGGCTAGGCTACTTAACAAATTGCTACAAATTGCGGCGAGCGTTTAGTCGTGGCCGGTGAAATCCTCCGTCTCGCTCCCTCGGACGCCCACGCGGCCGAGGAGAAAAGCGCGCGCGGGGGTGCGCGCGGGTTTTCTCCGGCGATGCCGGCCACATGTCGCCGCTGCCCATATGTCCGGCGGCGGGCCACCCTCTTGTGTACAGCGTCGCAACGCCAAGTGCCCGCACCGCAAACCAGACAAATCTCTCGTCCGTGGAACGCCCGGCGCGGTTATACGGCTGATCGCGCTCGCGCTAAAGATGGATTAAATTCTGTCGCTGTTTGGCTGGCTGTGCGCGTGTGCGAGCGAGCGAGCTTTACCGGATGATGCGGTGCCGCTGCTGCTGCTACGGCGATCGGCTTAAGGCTCCATCTCGCTTGTTTACTCCTAGATCCCGAAGGAGGGATCGATTTGAGTGCTCGCCCGTTTGTCTGCACCCGTACAATTAGACCTGCTCGATTTACAGAGATGAGAGTACTTGTCGAAATTATTTTTCTCTTTCTTTTAGCGTTTTAAATGGTTTCACTGTTGGTTTGACGTTTTTTTATAAATATGTTAACACTGAGTAAACTTTTTGGTAAAAATTATCATTTTACATTTGAAACACTAGTCAGAAAAGTAATTATTATAATGTTTTTGTAATTTTGTAAGTTAGATGATTAGTTTCAGCAATAATATCTACATAGCAACTTATGTATAAAAAGTGAGGGTATTATTTATGAAAAAAACTGCATTTTTGTAGTACCAACGTAACGAGGTTGTTTTTTGATGACTAGATAATACAGTACTATTAATTTCAAGTATGGTATAGGAAACCATATTTATAAAATCCAAATCACAGTTTTGTTTTGTATGCACAAAGAAACAATATAATACAATTTTCTAACTTAATTATTCTTGAGATTTTTTATTTACTGCTAGTTAATTTTTTTTGCAAGTTATGTAAACAAAAAATAAAAATTTACGGCAATATGTAAGTTAATTTTAATTTTAGTGGGACTAATCACTAAGCGAGCCAAAAATTTGCACGATCTGATACCGGAAAACTTTAAAATGACGAAAGAAAAGATCACCAAAAATTTAATCACGTATTATTTCTAAAATTTACGGAAAGATAAACCTCTGTAATAGTTAATGTAAAAATATTCATTTAAAGTTCGCTTAGAAAAACGCCATAAAATGTACAGTTCTCCAAAAATGTATATACATGAATACGAATTCACAGCAAAACTACTGGTCAATCCAGCGTGTGATACGCTAATGCCCGACTGTCGGCGCTTGGAATTCGTTATGGTCCGGTGGGACGAGGGCGTCGGCTGGATTTGGATAACGATACTCGGAAAGCGGCGCTAGGTGAATCCAGTAATTTCGGGTCGAGGGAACCTCGGCCCCGAGGACGATCGCGTGCCGCGGGGGCCGACGCTCCTGTTAATTTCACGGGTATTTAACGCGATTCGCGTGACAATGATTCAATCAGAGCTGGGGCTTATTTAGGCGCGCGGATCGCGATTGTCCGCATCTCTACATCTATCTCTCCTTCTCTCCCTCTCGGCTCGCGGTCTGCCTGGCGGCGGAGCGTCGGCAGGAGAGCGTCTCTAATGCAGCCTGGACCTTCGCGGCGCCGACACAATGCTGAGAGCCGCCGAGTGTGCGAGGCGTTATTATCTGGTGCGCTCATCGTTAATGTCTCTTTGATTCCACGCTGCCGCGTGAAGAATCGCCGAGATCCTTTGATGATGAGCACGAGTCGTGATTGTGTCTTGATGCACTCGGATAATCACGTCACAGCTGCATCGCCTCCTGACAAATTGTTATGCGGGAATTTATTTTCCTCGCTTACGTATTCAGATTTTATGCGCAGAGCCACGTTTATAGCACAAGATTTTAGGCAGATTTTGGAGAATGTTTAATTGCTTTATGTAAATTTTTTCAAGTGCAAGGAGATTGTCAGATCTATATTTATTTTTTGTAGCAATATCAATTTCTACTATTTTTATATTATTATCTTAGTAATTTAGTAAGTTTAAATTGAATTCATTGTTAAATTGTTAAATAAAAGTATACTTTCGCACAGTCATTAACTTTAATTAAATCTTTTATTTTATTTCATTTCATCTCTTATATAATGCATTGTCGCCCTTTCTGAAAAAATAGACATTTTATTTTTTTCTAACGTATAGAAACATGCGTCTGTTGCTGTTAGGAGCGACGATGTAAAATGATAGTGTACTTAAGATAAACTTCATTTGCAACTATCTAAATTTGATGTATTATACGTACAGCTCTTGTTTAGGTGGCTGCAAATTAAGTTTAGGTAACTTGGAGGCTCATTATACTTTCAGTTCCACTTACCCTACATTCTCCTTTATCAAATAAACTATTTGATATGTCTCCTTTATCAAATAAACTATTTTACTAGATAAAATTATAGTTAATTTTATTATTTAACAGGAAAACTAGATATTGTAAAATACAATTATCAAAAAAATCAAATAATCAAGTATCTCCTTCTTCACTTATTTGATTCTATTGAAGCGACTTTGCACTTTTTCGCAATCACATTTACAAATACCAATAAACGTGCAGAAAAATGTCAACAGTGGAGGCTCGCCCAGATTAGACAGGAATGAGGGACGCGCGGGGTGCACTGGGTAACACCGTTGCAGGGATTGTCATCTCGAGCTCCCGACAGCCTAACAAGGCACAAAATACAGTCGCCGGCGAGTTCTTCCGTGCGAAAGGGTGGCGAGGTACGAGGGACTCGCTTAACCGCGCGAGGAACGCGTGGCCGCGCGCGAATAATGCAAATCGCCGAGCAGTGCGCCCGGTCGGGCGCGGCGGTGACGATTTAATAGAAGGATATTTTCCCCAGCAGCGAGGCGTGCGCAGAGTCGCCTTGGCCGATTCGCTCCTGAGGCCCGCGCCAATCGACGAACCTAAAGAAAAAAGACACCCCCGCCCCCGCGTGCCGATGACAGTGGCCGCCGCAAAAAAAAACCTCGCGTAATTCCCTCTTTGTCTACTCGACGGACGGACGGCGGATAATTCGGGCCGAACGAGTTGCGGCTGTGCGCGCGCGCGCGAATGTTGTCAGGCAATTTTCTTGGCCAGTGCTCCTGAATGCCGCAGATTTCCATCTAGCCCGCGGCGGCGGTATCCTCCGGATGTGTAGAGCGGCGCGGCCCGGGTAAATACCCCCTTCGCCGGCCTCAACCCCCGTCCTCGCTCCGGCGGGCTAACCACAACTGTGATTATAATTCGCACGGTCCCCGCGTGCATGCGAGGCGGAGCGGCGAAAAGGAGGAGGCCGCCAGCAGGGCGGCGGGGGGGCGACGCGCGCACAGCCCGAGCTCTAAAGGATTATGCACGCGGATTTAACTGATGAATCACATTGTCGTCTTGATTCGCGCCGGCGTTAATTTTCGGCCGCACCCTATCCCTCTCGCTCGCTCTGCGGCCTTTCACGGCGCGTTGTTACCGCAACCCGACGAAGAAAGAGAAAAGGGAGCACGCACTGAGCGGCTGTGACGACTAACTACCTACCCCGGCTGGCTCGTTTTCTACTGTGGTATTTAACAACGCGCGCGCGTGCAAAAAGTCTTTTCGCCCAGTTAACTTTGAAAAATCGCAGTCTTACTGTGAGCTTTTGTTTCCTTGGCGTTTTTCATTGTTCGATTTCAACTTATTAAATTAGTTTTAAAAGTAAAACATTTTATGAAAATGTATTAAATCTTTTAAACGTAACAAAATAAGATCTTTAACAATAAAATAAAATATAACATTGGATGATGCTATTTGTATAATGACAATTAAAAACTGATTAAAAAACAAAGCAATAATCAATTTACTTACGTTATATAATCTGTTTCATCCCTTTATAAAAAATCCATGATCTTTTCATTGCGGCTAGTACTTCTCGTGTTGTGTTTGGTTCAATGATATCTGTGATTTATTTTTTGATTATTATTGTTTATTTGACAGGAACCGGCACT
This sequence comes from Eurytoma adleriae, assembly GCA_900480045.1. Classification (NCBI taxonomy): domain Eukaryota; kingdom Metazoa; phylum Arthropoda; class Insecta; order Hymenoptera; family Eurytomidae; genus Eurytoma; species Eurytoma adleriae. The sequence goes on from UXGC01000322.1 coordinate 11,926, forward strand.
GTAAAAGGTCCAAGTTTATCTGCAGAAAAAAATCATTGCACATTTAATACAAGTTGCAATAAATGCTGATGATTATTAAAAGATATAACAAGCGGTTCAAATCGATCTTAATTTAATTAACCAAAAGTGACGGTACAGTGTGATCGAAGATCCATACTCATTAATTTTATTAATTTTTACTCTCGATTGACTGGCATCAGTTTGGTGAAAATCGATAATAAACATCGTAATTGAATTATTGTGCGAGGGGTCGGGTCGTTATTACATTTAGCCGTTTCGGTCTACGGCGATGCGAGGGGGGAAAACCCCGGTGGTGCGCGCACTGGAGAATGGAGGCTGTGTACCGTCAGCGCAGAATTAACCACTTCCCCATTTCGGCGAACCACATGCCGGCTTATTAATTTTCCGGGATCCGTGGGCGCTCAGACAGCCGAAGACTCGTCGCGGGCTCGATTGCGAGTCAATCTGGGTATTAACTTTACGAGGCGAAATCCGAATTCGCCGCTTTTCGCGCCGAATTTCCGTCCTCGCCGCCATATGTCCGATTAACTTTTTCGATCGGCACATGCGGCGATAATCGAATCGCTGTGCAAACAGTTCATCCAATCGGCCAATCCATTAGGTTATAACTTTTTTTTTAATCGATGACATACTGAATGGAAAGCATGTTTTTCTTTAAAAAAGATACAAGACAGTATGTTTTAGTTACTCTCAAAATGTGGAAGAGTAAAAAGCATTCGATTCGAGTGACAACTACCCTCTAAAGTTTAATTAGTGAAAAACTTATACTAAAATTAGTAAAATTCACTAATCTGTAGTGAAGTGTGCTCCATACTAAATGGTGATTAATGGTTCATGAGTCACTCTAACTTCAATCGACTGGAGTGAAATGTCACTATTATTCTAAATTTAGTTCACTGAAAGAATTAAATTTAATTCTAAACGAACGAAATTTGACTCTGATAGAATCAAATGATCAATGACTCTATACTGATAGAATGTTTTAATTGCACTCTAAGTTAGAGTGAAAATCGCTCTCCTATAGAAAGTGACTCTATGAACAGAGTAGATCCTCTACACTCTATCTTCCACTCTAATTTTGAGTAAAAAAGTCACTCTACTAAGCTCCACTCGAGGAAGCTAATTTGGATCTAGTCTTCGAGTGAAAATTTGACTCCCTTAGAGTCAAATGTTACTCCAGCCGATTTAGCGTGTAGACAGACTCAGTTTTTTCTGAAAAAGAGATTTTTTACTCGAATAGAATGATTTTTTTAATTTTTCACTTTTCTACATCATGAAAGTGCGCTGAACATTAATATCAAAGAATATCCCCGCTTATTGAAGGGCCGACACTTGTCGAGGGTTAGTATTGAGCGGACGGTTCGATTTCGCACGTATTTACATAGAGACCAATTCAATTTTCCGAGTAGCGGCGTGCGAGCGCCGGGAAGAAGCGGTCAGTATACGGGGGGCCAGGGCAATACGGGGAGCCACGGCGAAGTCGACTATAACCGCGCGGAGGCGGGTGGGTACGGCGCCGTAAAAAGAGCGCATATACGGCGGAGATGGTGCGCCGCGGCTCGAGCGGGGCTGTCGGATCCAGGATAGCATCTCGTTGGCCGTGGACGCGCGCGCGCCGAGACGGGAGAATAAAGGCGCGAGAGCGTATGTGGAAAAGTGCGCGCTATATGTGGATCCGCGCGGTGGGGGAGGACTCGCGGGGGAAAAAAGGGAAGAGCTCGAGGACGGAGGAAGGAGAGAGAGAGAGAGAGAGGGAAGGCAGGAGAGGCGAGAGAGAGAGGCGCCGGGAGCGGAGAAAGAAAGGAAGAGCGAGGCAGCGGCGAAGGAGGAGAGAGAGAGGCGAGGGAGGGAGAGGAGAGGAGAAGAGAGGACAACCCCCTCCTCGGAGTCGCGGCTCGACTTGAACGCCCGCGATATCTCGACCAATCAAATCACGCCGCAAGCTCCGCCTTTTATCATTATTTTACTTATTTTCCCTTTACTTCTCCCTCATTGGATGACATTTCCAGAGGTCTGCGTCGCGACAAAAAGATACTCTTCGGCAAAACGACGAGAGCCGGGGACTCCATGCTTTCTCCTCTCCTTCGCTCTCCCCTCCCCCTCCTCTTGGTACTTTTATATCAAAGTGAGCTTCTATATACACGCTGATTCCGTAACTCCCATCATTGCTCCGAAGGACTCGACGTTCTATCTTGTGTCGTTAAAATCCTCAAGATGAACGATTAAATGATCCACGACCGATGCGATCCTTAGTTTCTTCCTCTGCTTCGTTTAAAAAATCAGTACTGTATGTATTATAAGGGAAAAAAAATTATCATGCTGGGTTCATAAATATCTTTAAAGATCAGAAAATAAAAATTTTAATTCAAGAATGAATTATACTTATTCTTAGTTAATTTCAAAAATTTCGATGTATAATATATATCAGGCATTATTATTGCATAATGAAGTATTACAATAAGTAACTAAGTGGTTACGTGCATTTCTCTCGCATATCTTTTGTAACATCTGGTACGTCAAAAGATTATAGACACCGTTAACTTGGCTTAACGAATGCAAATTGCCTTGTGAAGTATTTACATACGACTTCTTTAAAAATTCAATCTTGAAATAGAGACAAGAGGGCATCTACTTCTTTCATAATATTTCTTCCTTTTAAATACTAATTACGGTTAAACCAATAAAAACATCCCTAATTAGGAGGTTTTCCTTAAAAATTTATTTTATAGCTTTTTATCATTTATTAGATTTGTTTACTGTTAAAATATATTTTTTATATTTATGATTTTGAAATGAAAATATGAAATTTTGAGAAATAAAATTAAACCTTTTGTAATTTTTTTATTTATTTATGTTTTTATATTTCGTTTGGTGAATTTAAACAATATTTATAAAAATGGAATAGAAAGAAAGGTTTTTTTTACGTTACAAAAAGTATAGCACTAATCTTTTTGCTTCTGCCATGGCTATGCAATTCTATAATTTTTATATAATTTAAATGAAAAAATCTATTAAAAATTACAATACTGTCGATTTGAAGAAATGGACAATCTTTGTTGTAAAATTTATTCGTCGTTATAATCTTAGTTTGTATTAAAATCTACTGCATATTTTTTGACCTCAAGAGTTTTCAAGAATAATGCAACATGTATTTATTGTAGTTTTAATTGTGCAATAAACCTATCTATTGTAATTTTTAGTGGAAAACGTTTCTCTGTACTACATTTTCTAAAACGCTTTACTTTCTTTCATTTTATTCAGAGTTCATTTAGATTAGCCTGAAAAAAAATCTTGAACATGCACATGAATCTGACTGACAGTCCGACGTCGAAAGGGACTCAGAAAAAAAGAAGAATAGAGCAATCATCGAGAAATGCACATAAAGATCGGCCGAAGTAAAGCTGAAGTTTCGGTGCCTTTGCGCAACAAGAGAAAAAGGGTTGGTGTCGGCTCGCTTTGGCGCGCCCGGGCAAGGCTCGCGCGCATAACCGTTTGATCGGGCGCACTGCATCGCATTGTATGTATATCGAGGCGCGCCGGGGCCCGGCCTAGCCCCGGCGGCTTTTGCGCGGGCGCTGCAAGGCGCAAAAGCCGCGCCGCGCGCGAGACAATGTAAAAGAGCGGGCCCCGCGGGTCGTGCGCCGGGTGCCGATGGAAATGCGTTCGGCGACGTAAAATGCGCGCGGGACACGCGAGGAGAGGTCCGGTTGCGCGACGAGCGCCCCAACTCCTCCCCTGAGATCTCGCGCGCGCGCGCGCCGCTACCCGGTGTCACTGCACTCGATTTCATTCCCGCGCCCGCCGGCCTGGTTTTTACGCCGAGCTCCTATTATGATGTACGTCGCTGTATAGGCTCCTTCCCCTTTTTCCAACCTGTTATGCGAGCCGCCGGAATAACGTTGTTTTTCGATTGTGTACGGGTGGACTTGCTGGAATCGGCGCAAGAGCTACCGGCACTCTGCGTAAATTAAGTTGTAAACTACTCTTGATTACCGACCATTATAAATGTTTATGAGCTAGCTGGCGTTTTATAAATCATTCATTACCGGCTATTGATACGTTTAATTACAGTTTCTTTTTAGAGCACTGGAGTCACACTCGAAAGTAATACTTAACCTGATGTGCCACTAACGTTTTTTTGTGAAAAATAAATAAATAGATTTAACGGTAAGAAAACAAAAGTATCGTTCTTTGTAGTAATCCACGGGTATTTGCAGATTGAATTGTACCAATAGTCTATTCCAATAAACTTATATTTTTATGTAATTGACATGATGATCATTCAAGATCTCAACTCTGCATAATATTACCCGAATGAATATTAAATTTTTCTTATCAAAATTTATGAAAGACTATAGTAATTTTCACACCTCTGTGTAGAAAATTTCGACATTTATTTAAACATTCTTTAAAAAGTAGCAAATTTTGTAGTAAAATGTTAGTGTCTATCGAATTTTATTATAATTTTACTATACTGTAACAGCAAAATTGATCGATTTTTGAAAACATGTTATACAGCATTTAATTTAAGTGTATAGTTTATTTATTTTATAACAAGATTGTGAGAAAATAAAAAAATACTGTAACTCCACGATGAAATTTATTGATGTTACAGAAAAATTCAGAACGCCATCTAAAACTAACGTCGACATGATAAGAAAGTAAGTGGACAACGTGAAACAAAGGTAATTTCTCTCCGAGCTTCTATGTTTCGCCAAAAAACAGTTTTCTACGTCAATTAATCTAAATGAAATCTGGAGCAAGTGATACCCTTTATCTATCTAATACAGACTCAATTAATCTAGCTATAATAACAAAGAAGTTAGAAAGAAAAATTTGCCTTGCAAATGATTTCGGCGCGGGCGGCGAAAATAGAAAAAAACGAGAAAATTTCCATGAAAACGTTGGCGCGCGCGCGCGCGCGGCGCAACGCTCGGCCCGAGCGAGCGAAATAAAACGAGTCCGAGCCGTATATACGCACTGTATAAAGTTAAAAAGCAAAGGACCGCGAAATCAAGAGCAATCGCAATATAGGAATAGTCCTCTCGTCGCAGCCGCCCCGTCTCTCTCGCTCCAGTCCGTTTCGCCGCGCTCGGGGGAATATCGCGCGGGCGGGCTCGCTCGCTCGCTCGCGCGTTGGACCGACAAGCGCGGAATCGGATATAGCGATTTGTTGGGAAAGCAATATAGAGGCCCCGGCTACCGTTTCACAAACGCCGCGACCGGCTGGGACGGGCGGGGGGTGGGTGGCGCGACGCTTTTCCCCGAAATTTGCATGAGGTATTAAAGCGCGGTGGCTGGGTTTGCGCCGCTCGCTCGCCGGAGTTCCTGTTTGCCGACACCGACTGCCGAGGATCAAAGGAGCTCTTCGCCCCCTCGCCCCTCCGGCCGCCACCCCCCGAACGGTCCCCCGGCGAAAATGGAAACCGCCTGATCGTCGTCGTCGTCAAGTCGGCGAAACGACAGCCGGCGCGCATCCCCTTTGTGGCCGATCGGCGCGGCGGACTACACGTTGCTAAGACGCCGGTTTTCCCGGCGACACCCACGCGAAGAAGCGCGCCGAGGAGATATTGGGGCGTGCTCTCGAGCCCGACACGGCGTCGCACCCACCCCCCGGTGCCTTCGTCGCCCCCCACGGGAGGGAAAAAGGCCGACGTCGACCGTCAGCCGCCTCCGCAAGCGCGGTCCCTTTGACTCCTCGACTCCGTATGTGGGAGAGCGGATATTACGTCGGGCAATTTCTAAGTGCTGTTTTCGGGCGTCAGGAGAGCGGGAAACGAGTTTCGCTCCCACCCTACGTCTTATATACCCGCAAATCGTTCTAAGCCGAGCTGATAAAGAAAATTCATGGATTCTTATGGAGCGACCGACGGCCCTTTGAGCTGATCGAGTCTACCGGTCTACCGGCTGTTATCACAAGCCCCGCTGAATTGCATTTTAATCCAGTGGATTTCGTGCGCCCTGTACAAGTCTGCTTGGGAGAGATCTTTTCTGCGGAATAAGAAGCTGCTCTTTCAACTTCTTCCAGAGATGATTCCTATACTGTCAATTTTATCTATTTCTTAATAAGGTGTCAATTTATTTATTTTTTTTTTTCATTAGAAAACTATTGTTAAACTTTTTCAAACCAAAACAAGGAAATTCAAAATATACTGATTTAAATCACCCTTAAATTGGTTGATGAATCAAGTTTGGTCATTCAGTACTGATATGATATTCAGAATCTGTAGATAATCTATGAAATGTAGATAGTCTGATAGAAAATCTATGAAAAATCAATAAAACTACCTTGGAATTTTTTTGAACATAACAAACTGTATTAAAAAGTTTTGGACGAATCACTTTGAATGTTTTTTATATAAATTGAAAATAAATCATTTTAATTTTCAAGTGATACCTGTAAGAAACTTTTGAAAAAATATTGTTTACGTAATTAATAAAAAATCAATTTTAGATCTGAAGAAGGTGACAAATTTTGTTACTAAAGCGTTATCAATACCAAAGTACTTTATCGATCCACACTAACTTATAAAATTAATGATTATAACGATAATAGATATTTTATTTGGTAACTGATAAAAATTTATCAGATAGGTGTCGCGAAGAAGGTAAATTATGCAATAGTTTGTAAAAAATGTCCTTTTATTCCTTAATAAATAAATCTAATTGACAAAGAGCAATTTATAACCATACGCGTGAATGGTAAATAAATAAGATTTGTCAAATTGAATATAGCAATAGTGTTATAAATCAATGTAACCAACACTTTGTTGATGCTAACTTTTGAACGAATCAGAAATCTGCATGATGTAACAGCAAATGCTCACACCGCGAGTACGTAGTATCCTCATTATGCAAAAAGGTTATCGCCTTTAAGATACACGGAGTGCATAAATTACTACTCGGTTTATCGTAATGGTCGACTGAATTATCCTTTACATGTGTTAATAATACAGCAAATTTTAACACGCACGATTTCACTTTAATAATAAAGATCTTCATTTGTCAAAATATTGTTTTTTTTTTTATTTTTAAAAGGCTAATTACCACTCATTCTCATTATTTTCAATTTTCTCCTGCACATTCGATTATTCAAAAAACGAAAGTAGAAAATAAAACTGTAGTAATAATAATTAATATTTATTTTATTTTGCAGCTTTATTAATATTGTGTTCTTGTAAAGTGAAGGAACCAAAACTGAACCATTCAAACTTAGTGATTCAACTTTCTTTTTAAATCGAGTGATTTTCTGGATTATTCCCTCTTTAACATTATGAGAGTGTGCTTAGAATAAATTATACCTATACGAAATAATATTAAAATGTTCATCAGAAATAAATATGGCAAATACATTGTCATATGCTTATGATGTGTCACAGATAGTCCAAAACTGCTTATAAAGAATAAATAACAAATTAGACAAATTAGACAAAAATTAGACAAAATTTAGATATATGATCATGTTAAATAAAATATTTTAAAGTTATTTTAAAGGTGAAATGGGATGGTTAATATTTAATACAAGATAGAAGGGTCTTTAGCAGTCACACTCCTTGTAATCGGAAAAACCTAATATCATTCTCAGTATAATAAATAATGTAAAGCGTTTGTTTCTAATTAAAATTTGACATTTTTACATAACTCTTTGGTGTATTAAACGGTAATTAAAGCACCCTCCACTGTAACGGTGCCGTAGTAAAACCCGTAAGAGCACTTTTACTCTGACACGCGGACAAAAAAAAAAAACGAAGAGAGAAGGATAAGGAAAAGGAAGTTTATTACCACAGCGCGGCAAAATTATTTGCATAAGGGCGATGAATGCTTTTCGTTTCATGCATAAGACGCGCGCGAAATGCGCGGAATTGGCATAGCAGACTCACTCGAGCCGGCGGCGGCGGCGGGAGATGCATTTTCGGACGCATTATCTATATCAATGCACTCGAGAGCCCCGACGGCGGAGGGGGATATCATTCCGACTCTTCTGTCGGTGTGGCTCCGCTTAAACTCGGCGGAACGCCGGACGGGGGGGAGCGAATGCAAAGAGGCCGGACCGAGAGACAGAGGAACGAGATACGCGCTTCCCCCCCGCGCGTGTAGGTGCGTATACCTGAGAGAGCGAGCGAGACGGGGCGACTCTCTCGCGTTTTACAAATTATTCAATTAGTCCCGCGAATTAAGGTATACATATTCATCGCTCCTGATACGCGCGCGCACCCCTCGCTCCCGTATAGCCGCGCGCGAATGCGTCTGTATGCGCGCGCGCTCGCGGGGAGGGCGCTCTTTTCCTCCGCCGTAAAATATACGGTGCCAAGCCGCATAAACAACTCGAGCGCGCGGACGTGTTAGACGCTCTAACGAACGCGTAATTCCAAATAAAATATATACTTTTTGAAAGCGAGACCCGGGAGCCCCCGGTAAGGTCGGATCTCAGCTCCGCGCGACGCGCTGTATGGCTTTAAGTGCTGCTTACTTTTACACCGGCTGCCGCGGGTTTGTAGAAAAAAATCGACCGCGTGGCACTTGTGAAAACGGCTTATACGCGAAACTTGTATAGGTAATCTTCTTTCTTTCCAATAAGCATCTTAGCTTTCGAGCAATATGGGGATTAACGAGCAGACGGTCGTTCGATAAAAAAAAAACGCCGTCTGCTTTGACACTACGCTTTCTTATAGAGATCACTACGAAAGAAGCCAGTAACGAAAATTTCGTAGAAAAATTATGGTTCGTTTGAAAGACTTATAAAAATTGAAAATGTACCTAAATAAGGGTAAAAGAAAGATAACGATCAAAGTCACTTGTTGAAAATATTAAAATTAAAAAGAAACGCGAAAATGTAAAGTAAAAGTTTGCTTTCTTTTAGTGTCTTTAGAATTACTTCAGTTTTAGCTATAATATCGGAAATAATTCATAAAAATCGTGGAAAATTTCAAGAATATTAGATAATTTCAACACAGGTCTACATCATTTTTTGAAATCCTCGAGCGCAAATATACTTCATCAAAAAATGAAAATAAAATATTTTCAGCAGTATAAAGGTTCTCTAAGGAAGTAAAAGGAATTACCACAATATTTACCTTATTATAAATAGTAAAATAATTTATGTATTGTACAATATTACGGCGTAAATTATTTCTAAACCCGTTATAATCTCAGCTTATTAATAATTATTATTCCACAGATATAACAAATTTATCTTCACGGTGGAAAGCGTGAATTGTCACTTTAGTTACAAATGATAGAAATGCTTAATCAATCATTTCACGCATGAATTATCATACATCTACTCAGATTTAGTCTACTTCCGGGTAAACGTGGAAAAGTGTCGTGCGTGCCAACAACGCAATCGAAAGCGTCTTTTCGGCACGACATTAAGCAATTGCATTACGCCTCGTAGCCTTGTTCTGCGTCACCAGGAATTCCGCGAGCGACGGAAAAAAGAAACAGCACCGGCGTACCCGCGCTAATAAGCCTTAACAAGCGAGAAATCAGCGGCGCGCCCCTTTCTCTCCCATATATTTATTAACGGGTCGCCGGGACGTTTTGTCGACTCCCGCGCGCGCTTTTTTTTCCCGCGTTAGCGATTTTTCGCAGCGAATCTGAATTTTAAAGACTAATTAGCCGCGGCGCCGCGATAATTAGAGCAGATGACAGTAAATTTGACGAAAAGAGCGCGCGGCCCGCAACCTCGTAATTAGATCGCGCTTTACATCAGCCCCGCGGGGGAAACCGCGCGCTTCCTTCCCGCCGCCCTTATCTCACACTTAGTCGCGCCGCCTGGGAGCAGGAAAAAAATGAAGAGGTCTCGCTTGCACCCCGGCGACTCGGCTCGTAATTCTCGATAACGTTTAATATGGGATGCTCGCCGCGAGTGGAGTTTTACATAAAACGGAAAATAGCAAACGCCGGGACGGCGTTATTACGCGTCTTGCCGCAATATAGCGCAATTTTTTTTCGCTCTTTTTGTTTAAAAGAAGAAAGGCGAGCTTGTCATTGCTGCGGCAGATGTTTAGGATGTGCCTTCGTCTTATTAGTCCTCTAACTTTACGAGCCAGACTCCGTCTGGAAATCGCGTTGCCGCTCCGTTAATGCAGCTTCAGCCAGGTGAAACGGTACATTTTCAACGTATTTTATTTCCGTTTGTTACTAATAAATTGTCAACGCGAGCGGAGGGTGTAATAAAGGATAAATTAAAATTTCTGTTTAATAATAAAGGGAACTTTCTGCATAATTTAATTTTTATATAATTTATCACGCTATCTTGTTACATCTCATCTTCAATCAAGGCAATTACTGCCTTTCCCTACTAATTATCTAGCAAATAAAATTATTATCATACGGCGCTTCCAAGCTTTTAATGAACGCTATTAATTGCTTTATGATTTTCCGATAAAGTACGCTAAGCAATAGACTTTTTCTCTCACGTTGTCATCGTTACGCGCAATTATCGGGACTCGCGACTGCGGGGTATCCCAATTTTAGCAAATTTAACGAGCAGCCATAAAGTTGCCGCAAAATATAAATAAGATAGCGCGCCCTATTTTTTATCGCGCCCGTTTTTTATGCCCGCGTAAATGCATAAATTCACTCGAAGTGATTTTGTACGGCAAACAGTACTCAACACGGTGGAAAATTATTTAGATTCATGCAATTACTCAATCTATTAAGCTAATATTCGGAGGCAGCCGGCGCACGGCTCATTTAACAGCTCGGAAAAGTGTAATGGTCACAATATTAGCGGTCTTCTTCCTCCCGGCGGCAGAAGTCGGCGAGTTTAAAAGCGAGTCCACTTAGTGACGCTATTTTTCGTGAAACAGCGGGCCAGCGCCGTCAACAACTTTATTCCCGTGACTCGGCACAAGTCCCCTCTCGCCCGTAGGTCGAAAGGTGCGCGCGGGGAAGGGCCCCGGCGATGATAGCTCATTTCGCCGCTTCCTGCGCGGCTTATTACGCGACGCCGTTTCGGCTCTTCGTCCGGGCGGTCAGCCAGGCCAAAAGATCCGCCGGGGATTACGGGGAGAGCGCGGAGGGCCCGATATCTCCGTGTCGCCGGCGCAACGGCGCGCAGGTGAGATTTGTCCGTGAAAGCGCGCGCTAATAACCGTCGCCCGCTCCTCCCCGCCTAATTCCTTATCTGCCCCCGGGGCAATTTGATATATCGCCGATGTAGGCCACGCGCGCTTCCGCCGCCACCGACAGGTGCTGCGCTTCTGCGGCGCGCGAGCTCCTCTGCGAGTTCCTCTTTTTTCGCCTTCTCCCTCTCTCTCTCTCCTTCTTTTTCTTGCTTCGCTGCGGACGCCTCTTCTGCTTATCCTTGTCTCGCTGTTCGTCGCGGTCACACTTTCCTTGCACCTGACTGTATGGTACGCGTTCCGCGTATTCTTGCGCATCGCGGATGTTCTTATCGCGGCGTAAAATCGCGCGTGCGGAGGAATTACGTACGGCGTGTCTCAATGACAGCGACTCGACGGAGAGGCGATAGGGACGCGTATTTTTTCCGAAACTCTTATAAGAGGCGAGTTCGCCGTATTAAAGTTGAATAATTGCACGTGCGCACCTGACGCTCTCGTCGCGTATGAAAAATATCAATGGCTCAATCTTTCGATCTGATTTATCGACGCGATTTTCTAATTTACAGGCGTGTAACTAAGACAAGTTAATGGTGGTTTTATTTATTCTTCGAAGGTACTGAAAATATTTTACAATTTAAACATGTGTACTGTCGTTTGAAAACTATATCTTAATAACTGATAAGACTTCAGCTTCCAGATAATGGTTTTCACACAAACTTTACATTTGACTAGTAACAAAACTAGGAGAATTTAAAGAAAAATTTACGATAAATTAGCATTTACAAAAACTTTTACTTGCAAACTAAAAGTTGTAGAAGTAGGATCTATCTAGAATGTGAGGACTACTATTTGAGATTTATTAAAAAGTCTACATTGTCCAATAAATCTCAAATTATAGCTCCCACATTATAGTTCATTTTCATTTTTATAGGTCCTTGTCCAACTTTCAAAGTATAGATTTTTCTTTAAATTCTTCTTTTTTACAAGGCTCCACTTAATAAAATCTTATGAGACACGTAGTCTTCATTATTTTAGATTAATTATTATAAATTATTTATTATAAAACAACATTTTCGAAAGATTAAAAAAATCACGATCCATAGACTGTTGAAAGTCCTTTTTTCAAATAATCTTGCAAAGTGTTATAACACGTTGATTTACAAAAAAAAAAACTTTTTGTCCTCGAGCGAAGGGGAAGTGCTCGTGCAGAAAGAAATTGGACTGAGAGTAAATTAAAAATTCAGGCAGTGACTGTTTTTAAGATAATGTGCACGCATTGTCAGACCGTTATGGACTGTCGCGACGGTTAAAACTATATATTGTCCCCGCAGCGCAAAGTCTTGAATTACAATGTGCTCGGATGGCTGCGGAGGACTTCGTACTCGGAAGAGTCGAATGCGATATAAATCACACCGAAGCTCCAAACAATTATCCTTGACAAAATTTACTCACACATCTAGTATTCCGCCGATCAAAATGGCATACTTTATTCCTGTGGAAAGTTGCCCAAGCCTTTTTTTTTCTTATCTATTGAATTAATAACGGCTAAAGTTGTGTTTCTTTGCAAATAACAAGGTTATAATGTGTAATAGAATATTTAAGAAGACTTCTTTAATAGATTAATAAACTTATAAATACGAGTTAATTTATCGTACATAAATGGTTGTAACGCGATTGCAATTAGTCTAACAGCTATGTACTCTAGACACGATAAAGCGACGTGCTATTTATGCTACTGTATAATTCAATAATAACAATTACAGCGGAAAAACCTAGCAAAAAGAATTTATTTAATTTGATAAAAAAAAAGAAAATCTTTCTCCTCTCCCCGGGAAATGATTAAGCGAATTTATTGTCACGGAATTTCATAATCTACTAATCACGCCCGCCGCGGCTAAGGCGCCGCTGGTTTTACGCGAGCTTCATCGCTTATTAATAGAGCCGCGTAAATATTCATGCAACAAGACTACAACACGACGCCAGAGACGCAGGCGTCGAATTTCTCGTATCGGCCGGTAAGGCTCGCGCGGGGCATTTTCCACGTCGGGCAGATTTATCGCTCGCTCTCATTTGCAGGTGTGCGTTCCGCGGGATTCCGAAATCAGCGACCGTCTCACGAATTACTTTTCCATATCGAGCGCACGCGCGCGCGCGCGCGGCGTCCCTGCTTCCTGACCCGATTATTTCGAAAGTCTCCGAAGGAGAGCCGCCGCGCGCACGGCTAACGGACTTAGTCGTGTGTGCGCGCGGCGGCGACGATCGTCGCTCGCGCGCGCCACGTACCGAGCATTTTTTTTCCCCCCCGGGCTCCCGCGCACACTTTCCCACGAGGGAGCGGGGGAGCGTCCGTCGCGAGAAAGGAAGCACGTATCAGCGGACGGTGTGTACGTAGACGTACGTACGTCGTCCGAATTCGTGCACCCGTGGATTGTCTTGCCGGCCGCTTATCTCCGAGCGCCTCTCGTAAAATAGAAGGCACGTAGAAGACGTTGATGCGCCGGGCGCTAATGTTGCTCGTTACGCGAGCTTCTTTTACTTCTTCTTCTTCTTTTTTCATTTCTTCCCCGCGATATACCCGGTAGCACTTTTGGGGCCTCGGCTCTTCCGCTCGTTAGTCCTGCGGGAGAGCGAGGGACGCGGGGCACGGCTTATGCTAATTTTCGGAGCAGCCGCCACCTTGCTCGCGCTCCCTTCCGCGGGCGCAATCTATACGCACACACGGCAGTGCGCCTATCTCCGTCTCGCGCAGTTGATTCCTTCGTAAAGCTATTAGGCGATCATCTCGGATTATCTCGCGGCGCTTATCCCCCGCTCGCAATGCGGCTTTTCAAAGTTTTCTTCCGGGCTCGCCCGAAAGAAGATAATACGGCGAGAGGCCGAGGAGAGAGAGTGGAGTCCGAAATTCGAGATGTGAGGCGAGCTTAAGATTATAATTGTAACAGATCGCACCTTCGCCTTTTTTGCGCTACTGTAACCCCTGTTGTACGAGAGAATATTACAATTTTTTAATGAGATTGAAGTTTTTTGGTCAGTTTGTAAATGTACCTATACTTAATACTACGTTTTTTAAAAAGAATTATGTAGCTAAAAGAGAATCAGAATACTGGATCACAAATATTGTTTAATCTGTGACAAATTTTATTCAAAAGTTAATTCAATACTTTTAAAGCTAGAAGCTATAATTTTGATAAATTTTTTACATCATAAAGTACTGATTAAAATTTCCATAATTCAACACGAGTAAGCTACAACTTAAACCTTCTCATATTAAAAAACGTCAATTAATTTCAATGTTATTAGTTATTAATCAAAGATGAAGATTGAGAAAACATCTAAGTTGATTTTTATCACGTATTCTAATTAGTTACATGAGAGAGTATGTATATTCGAAGTCTGTTTTAATCGACATAGGTACAGTAGAATAAAAGTTGACGTTTGAGCTGGAGATACTCTCAAGCCGTGCAATAATAAATCCTGCTATCACGTAAAATCAAATTATTTTTCAACGAAAAAGTGAAATTCGTGGTTCCCACAACTTCTTAAGCAAAAAAATATCCACCCTTGCAAAAAAGAGTGTGCGACTGCTTGACTCCATTACATTGCCTTATCAGTAAAGCTACATGTAAGGTATCAAGTTAAAAGTTACAGACTCGCGCGAGAAACTCGAGACTCCCGGCGGTTGAGCAATTTCTGAAATTTTAACTTTTTGCAATTCCACCGATCGGCGCCGAGCTTTCCAGCCGTCGTTACGTCCGACGAATCCACGCGTCAGCGCGAGGCACGTAACTTTTGAGGCTTTTCATCTCCCGCGTCTAAGCGGATATTCGCGATTCGGATCTCGACGAAGTCGGCGCATGCACCTCGGAGACGGAGCGAGGCAGTGCCCGAGAGAAAAGGGAGAAAAAAAAAGAAGGAAGGTACACCTCGACGACGAGACGAAGACGGACGGAGAGGCTCGGGGCCGCAAGAAACGAACGAGCCGTGCACGGGGGGGAAAGAGAAAGAAAGAGAGCGTGGAAGAGTCGAGATTTATTATTTGTCGGCCGAAGAGAGACGAGCGCGCGCGCGCGAGATGTCCGCCGAGATATACCACGCGGGCGCGCAGGAGGAGCAGGAAGCACGCCAGACTCGCTGACTCTCGATGGTAGCGACGGCTTAAATCCGCTCTGCCGTTTAATTATCGTTTTTGTCGCGGGGAGAGGAGGCCCGTCGGGGGACGTCCGACCGCCGAGGAAATTCGCTAACACGTGTTTCTGCGCGCCCCCGTGGGAAAGTGCGTTTTCTGCCAAGGTCGCCGGAACAATCGCGCCGGGCTTTTTTTTTCGAACTCGCCTCGCTGTAACGAGAACTTTGATGAGGCGCGTTGTTAACACCTCGTCGCACGCCTACAAGCGGCCTCGGCGGGAACATAATGCCGAATTTGGCTAAATAGGTGGGAAAAGGAAGAACGAAGGGTTTAGACAGATCTTCTATAAGATAAAAATGAAGAATTTACAGGATACATTTTTGCAGTTGAGAAAGATAAATGTGGTTGTAGAATAATTAGAGTGAATTAACTAGATGTGTTTATTTAACTTTTATTTTTCATGAAAATAAGTCAAAATGTAAGTGTAGAGGCTTTGTACACTGGTAGTCTCTTCCTTTATGTACAAATTTTAGGAAAATTGCACAAAATGATAAATAATTTTAACAAAGTTTATTTAAACTTTAAAACTACTAAAGCTAGTTACTTCGTAAAGCTACTTAGATCAGTAAGTCAATTAAAATTTCTTTTTATATATTGTCACTTTACGATTACGAGTAGTCATTTTCTAAAATAGCTTATATTTTAAAAAAAAATTTGCAAAAGTTTTTCAAAAATTCTTCGTCAACAGTCTTTTACTAGAGGAAGTTTAAGAGCTATAAATAAGGAAAAATTTTCGATGATATAATATGCACTTTACTCCACATCAGTAAAACGCATTAATATAATTATGAGCATTAAAATTGTTTCCTTATTCATAGCTCATAAACGTCTCCTATATTCAATCAACAAAGCATGAGAAGTAACCACAGCAAAAAACAGAACAAGGAAAGCCGCGATTTTTTCCGTCTTATGCATATATTCCGTCGCATAATGATTGCTCGATCCGCGGAGAGGGATGCATGAAAAATGGTGACTCGCCGGAAGGCCGGTTTGGTCAAGCTCGCGCTCGTTTCGCCGCGCCTCGAATATAACGTCCAGCTCGCTCTATAATATCTCCCGGTGGAAAGAAAGGCAGCGAGAGAAGGAGAGTAAAGGAAGGAGGAGAAAAAAAAAGAGGAGGAGGAGGCGAGCGACACACCGCGAACGGGGCCTCCTCGCGGGGACACTCACGGAATACGTAACGACGCGCGGCCCGGGGCCCGGGAGACGGGGGCGTGCGCGGGGAGCGCACCGGTGTGCGAGCCGGCGGGATGACTTTTTTTGCGCCGGCTCGCGCCCCTTGCCTTTATTTGGGACAGAGACAGAGGAATTCGGTTAAATGCATTGATTAAACTTTTGGACATCGGGCCGGACGCGCTCGGTGGTCACCGAGCGATCTCCCACCGGCGGGCGCCCGACTACCGCGATGCCAGGCACTTTTTGCCGACGGCCGTCGCTTCGCGCTCGGCCGCGACGGCGTACGCCGACCCCTTCGCTTTCTCAGACTCTACACCTCGATCGACTGATCTTCCTTGCGCTCTTTAACTTTTCAATGATTTTCGAGGATTTCATTCATAGGTAGGTGTGGAAATTGATACGTTCTAAGTCGTATTTTTCGATTTTATTGCCATAGTTTCTATGTGCGTTTTATTTTATTTATTCAACAGTCAATTAGTAAAATTTCTTACTAAAAGCAATCATAATTTTGTTGTTATATTAATTATTTAAAATGAGTGATATATAATAAGGAACAAATCAAAAAAATGATGGGTTGTAGTATACAACAAACTTCAACATTTGATATCTTTGTTAACAAACATTGAATTGAAAAATAAAAAAATACAAGTCAAATAATTTTTGAATATTCTATCTCTCATCTCTATCTTCTAGTTGAATATAATAACATTTTTCACTTCCGTTCCGTAATCCTACACTCCTCGAATTTAAAAAAATGTTTTTATTTAAAAGGCTACTACCAGCAAATAAAAATATAGAGACAACAAATTTAATTAGTGATTAAAAAAAGTACCGTCCACTTCAGAGTCGACTTTAAAAAAAATAATATTTTAATGATGGTATCGGCCAGTTAAAATCGTCCACTGCACTAGAGTAAAAAAGGCCCTCCGCAAAAACCTGAATGGAATAGCATTTGGTCCGTTCGTAGTAAGCAATACGTTATCAACCCGCGGAAAAAGGTCCAGCGCGAGCAAAGAAACGGTCGGCGTTTTTTTCCGCGTCCCGAGTCCCCCGCTCTTCCGACGAATTAGAAACAAAGCTGCAACAAGCCCGGAGCACGCACCGCGCGGGCTTCGGCATGCGTCGAGGCCGGGGCCCCTCTCGTGGAGCCATCTACGGAATTGGGCCCGATGATTAATGGGCCCCCGGGCGCACGCATTCGCTCCTCGTTTCTTCGGCTTCCTCTCCCCCCCTGTTGGAGGGGACCGCAGTGGCACCTTGTGCGCGCCGCGGACGGACCCACCGCCGATTGTTTTCGCCGGAGCGGTAAAAACGCGCCCGCGGATCCGGCCCCGACTCCGTCCCGATCTCTCCGCGTCCATACTAAGTGAGTCGTACGGGGCCCGCTGCCCCGGCTGATTAATCGGCCGCTTTGGATTCCGCCGGGGGGACGCGTAGGCGAGCGGGGCCCCGCGCGAGCGCGCGGCTTCCTGGACGCGCGCGGGAGATGGACGGCGCGCACGAGCCCCGGACCCGGTGGAATGCACCGCCGACTGCGCTATTTTTGCCGGGGGTGTTAATTCTTAATTAGACTTTACGCGCTCCGAGGCGAACCGCGAATGCCATTCCTACTCGGCTTCCTCATAGTTTGCTTTCGTTCCCCTCGTTTTCGAGCATCGTTTCAGGATTTATTCGAGTTTCGCACGAATATTACCTTATTTCTGCGGATACTTTAAAAATCTTTTTCTTTAGTAGTCTTTTTTATTATTTCACTGTTCTCTTTTTAAAAAGTGCGGATTTTGAGTGTAATGAAAGTAATTTTTTGTATAATTTTCAAAATTATCATAGCCGTTCAGTGTGTCGAGCACAATAATTATACTAATGAGAGAAGGCATTTCAATTTGTCATCTATTAATTCACTTTATAATTTGTAAAGTAATGTAATGTTTAAATTTGTACATTCTAAGTTTACGACTGTAAAAATCTTGATATTGCAAATTGTCTTATTCTTAGGACTTGTGTTTAAGGAGTATGACACCTAAGAGCGTCAAATAAGATTAATTGTAATCCTCTTCTTTATTTGATATATTACAATTTATTTAACTCTTCACTCTCCTTCAAGAGAATATAACATATAAGATCGAATATCAAAAAATTCTGTTAACAATCTAAATATCTTTATTTACAACTTGCATACAAGAGAATAATCACCCTAATTTAATAAAAAAAAATGACCAATACATTCGAAATATTTTCTGAAAATCCCTTTACCACTCTATTTCCTTCTGAAATGTTTCATATCTAAATTCTATAATGAAGGATAATAATAACTTGAGCGGAGATTCCGATCTAAAGAATTTGGAAAATTGCAAGGGAATAAAGTAGAGCGAGTGGCTCGAGTAGGGAAGACTTAATGAGGGGGTCGGTGCGGCGAAATTTAGATCGCATGTCGAGGAACAGTATAACGCGAGGGTGAACTGCCCCCTGCGCGGCCGGCCGACTCGGCCATCCTCTGCCCGCCGTGGAATTGCGGCTTTCGATTCGCTCGTCCTAAGTGCGATATTTTCCCGTGATCGAGGATCATTATACGGCCATGATTACTGCTAGAGACTCACTCTATAAGGTACCGCTGTACGAGCCGCCAGTGCGAGCCGCTCGAACTTCAGCTCGGGGTCGGGCTTCGCGCCGGCCGTCGCTCCGCGGCTGGCAGCCGTCGCTCAGCACGGGCCGTAAAAGTACTGGATAAAACTCTGATTTCTTCACTTTATTTTAATTTTTATCACTCTTTTCATCAGTTTTATTTTATGGCAATGTAGCTTATTGTCTATTTTTATAGTTTTGCAAAAAGTAATAGATTCATTCAAGGAAATTTATTTATATAAAAGTGTACTGAATTCGAAAAAAGTGTTGCCTTTAATTTATAAATTTTTCACTTGAATACTGCATATTCATATTATAAAAGCTTATGTAAGTTTACAGAAACGAGTGACTAAAAATATTAAGCGAAAATTGAATTACTTTTACACTTTTTGACTGAGAATAAAAAGATAATTATTTTAACGCATTTAAATGAATGCACATTTTAACCATTACACGCTCTTCTTCTTATATTTATAAGTGACATTTTAAAGCCTTTTATAGCTCAGTATAAATATGTGCATTTAATGCAAGATTTCAATTCGGAATATACAAAATGCAATCCTCAATACCAGACAATAATATCATACCCAGAATAAACTTAATTATATAGAATACATTCTGTCAATACGGCTTTAAAAATGCGCGCCGAAATAAAGGGAAAAAACTTTATTCAGCTGAAATTTTTCGTTGCGGAGCGTTTCATCCCGCGCGTATATATCGCCGAAAACAAAACGATATTTACCTTGCTTTTATTTACAACGGCCGGATTGCCCGCCTGGTCGCGCATAAAAGCCCTGCATTTTCTCATATATGCGGCGCCACGTCCATCCGAGCTTTCGACCCAGTTCCCGCGCCCCCGGTGTGCGTCGCCCCCGCAAAAAAAAAAAAAGTCGGCTATATGGAAACGCCCGATCATCGGGGCAATATTGCCCGGGCCGGCGTCGCGCGCGCTAATAAAGCCCGCGCGAGCTGATTTCGGCGCGGCGACAATGGAGGCGCGGAGCCCGCATCGCAACAGCTGCAAGCCGCGTCATTTGCGAGGAATGTATCAGCGCGCGCGCACGCCTGATCATTATTCTACGGGCGGCCGCGGAGGAGCCGATAGGAGAGCCGTGCGCGCCTAGCGTACGGGAGCTATTTGTCTCTCGACGCGGCCCAGAGGGTCTTTCTCTCTCTCTTTCGCATTTTTCGCACCTTGCGCTCGTTTATGTGCGATCCCCGGGCATGCGGGAAAGAGGCGAAGTCGGGAGGTGGAGAGAAAAAAAAAACGCGCGCGGAGGCGGTGGTGTGTGAGAGGCGTCGAATTAGCCGAACGATTGTATTGTCTGGGCTCTCGCGGTGACGAGATACACGCCGCGATGCGAGGCGCGCGGCGAGATGATTGTGCAGCTTTATGTAATGCACACGCGCTGATTCGAATTTATGTAACTTTGGAAAATGCTGCTACCTGACAAATATGATTCTTCTGTTCTGCTTCTTCTTCTTCTTCTTTTTTTCTCGTTGCGTAATTGGCGCGGTAAAAAGTTAATAGGCACTGATGCTCACTGATTTCGAGGATTAGGCTTGCGTAAATCATTTTAATGAAAAAAGTGGGAAAATAATGTATTATATTATTATTGTAATTAATTTAAGTGCATAATTAAATGATTAATCGCGGAATTAAACTTGCGTCACGTCGAATATATTGATTGTCACAAAATAAGTTAAAGATATTTTATAAAAGTAAATCAATTTTATAAAATATCGAACAATTTGGTATAGAAGAGGTTTCTACATATCATATATTTATCTTGAAGTTTCAATAAAACCAAAATATGAATGGTATACAAGTTCGTGCATTATATTTCAATTTTGCAAATTTTGCTTCTTCGCGTTTTAAATGCTTACGAGGTGACAGTAACATAATGGACCAGTGTAAATGAATGTAGATAGCAAAACTTTTAAAATTTATTTATATATCAAACTTGACTACTGCATATGGAAGCTCCAATCCCTGTAGTAACTAATCAACTATGTAAGTCGTCCTTGTTATTATATACACGTTATTTTGTACCTTATCCTACCTCGCATTGAGAAACGTAGCTTTTATTACACACATTTTTTCTACTGTTTTTTCCTTTTAATATGTATTTATCATCAATATATAATAATTTGATTGAATAATGATTATTTGATTTAAAGCTTTCATAATGATAGAAGAGTAAAAAATTAAAAATAATTACTCCATTCGAATGAAAAATCACTCTTTTTCACAAAAACTGAACCACTCCAAGTTTTATTGACTCTGTTTTCATTCAAATCGACTGATTTTTCATTCTTCCACATTTTGACAGACTGCTTCCCTTATCCATCATTTAAAGGAGCACAAGTAACAAAAAAATTCGACAAAGCTAAATAAAAAGGATCCATCGTAAGTAAATTCCCGTTCAATACCTCCGAATGCAGTTAATCGCGGAATTTCGCCCGTCACGGCGGATGAAGACGGCGAGATCTGCTTAGGAGGCGTCGCGGCGCGCGGGGCTGGTATTGGTCCCACGGGTCTTCGAATTAAATCATCGGCGCGCTGCCGCGTCGCCCCGAAAGAGGCGCCGAACGAAATTGCCCGTCTAATTCCGGCCTGGTGAATTTTAAAATGACGCATGGCCCCACTGGAATTGCACTCGAGCGAGGGGGGCAACGCTGCTCCGCACGACTTCGCCTCTCAATGGATTACGATTTCGCTCCTTTGTACCGCCGCGCAAAATCGCGCGTCGCTTCGTCTTCCTAGCCGAGCTCCCTCCTGCGCAAGAATTTCCTTTTGTCGATTAACTGCGCTTTTTTTTACTGTACTTTACCCTCTGGCAAAGAACTTTTATTCGATTTTCTGATTGTATTAAGTCTTTCTATTCTTATAACTATTTTTGTAATTAAATTAAATTAAATAGTTATGCGATTTAACGGACGGAGTTTAGGAGTTTTACTGAAAATTGCAATAGTTTCTTATAAAAATTACTAGAATTATAGAAAAATTTCTTGGACTTCCAGTAAATTTTAAAAGAAATTGCAGTAATTTTTACAAGAAACGATTGTAATTTTTCCAACAAGGACAGTTGTACTATTAAATAAACTATTGAAATTTTTAGTAGAACTTTTTTCTCAAGGTATGAATTTAAAATTGATCAATATTAAATTGACTTATATTATATTATTAATTAACTAGATCAATATTTGTGTAAGAAGAGATTACATTTTTTTGAAATAATAAAACCGTTGCTTATACTTGATTTATTGAAGATGTTTGAAAAAGGATTCTTAAATTTAAAGCGAGCTTTCAAAAAGTATAAATAATGCATTTTATCTAATTTGATGGTTAATGTATTTATTGGCGAGGCACTAACAATCTATGTCTACAACTGATTAATTTACTTGTCTGAGGCAGACAGTTTTACGAGTAAAGTGTTTCAACTTTAAAATTGTTCTTGGTCACGTTCCGCCTTTATTAAATCATCACATTATTCGATATTAAATAACAATTTACGATGAACGTTTGAAAATTAAAACAAACTCGTAAATCTTTGCGCTTCATAAAACTCATGCATAGGTACACGAGCATTAAAATAGTTAGCAAATGTGTTAATTTAAAGAAAAGGTGTATCATTAAATACTTAATTAAGCTTTGATACTGAATCGGATTAGCCGAGGAAAAATTGTCGTGCCGTGGCAGTGGGAGATGTAGCGTTATTCGCAGCTTATTAAGAGTAGGATGCGCGACTTTTATATATAAAATCGCTTTTTCTCAGAGGGTGGAAAAATAAAGCGCGCTGGTTTAAAGGTAGAAAGGCTGCTGCCGCAAGTGGCACGAGAAGCCGAGCGCAGAAACCGAAGCCCGAGTAATCAGTACAGGCCTTTAAAAAGAACGAGTTCGCTTGAAATCACGAAGGTTGCCTCCCGGTAATTAACGCCGCGCAGACCAGGGAATCTCTCGAGTTAATTGGTAGAAGCGTTGCGTTACGGAGTGAGCGAGTGACTTCCGCGCTTCAGGATACAACGGCGACTTTCCGCGTGGAGAAGAACAAGAAATACATTTTTAAAAACAGGAAGCTCGAAGACCGTAAAAAGCGCGATGTCTGAGCAGACGAGTTATTATCTTTAATAAATGTTTTCAAACGACGGTTAAATACACTTTTTTAATATTTTCAAAACCGTTGAAGTATATTCACGACTTAAAAGACTAGATCCTTGAATAAGCCTCGCAAGGTTCGAGCAATCTATTCAAACATGGAAAAAAATAATTTTACCTTAATCAGGCGTAAGTTACACTACTCCATATCAGTTCACTCCGTACGCTCGGCACAGAAAGTCACAAACTAGGCCTGATTCTAAAAATAAGTGCAGGAAAATCTCCTTATCTTCCAGCGAAGTGGGCATTTAAAATTCGTAAACCGGCAATAAGAAAAATGGGAGTCGGGATCGGCGCATAAGTGGCCATTAATGGGGCGGACGCCGGCGGATCGTGCCGACTGTAAATAACGCGTGGCGGCTGAGAGACGCAATAGTACACACCGAGTGTAGGAAGGTGCCTGGCTGAAAATGATTAAAACTAGCTGCGTGATATCCCCCTCCGAGTGGCGAGGTCGGCGCTTCAATCGCCTCCGCGGGGGGTCGATTGTCCACCGCCAATACCGCTATATAGCTGCTGCCGCATGGGGTTCTCTCGCTGGGCTGATGGAAAGGGTCGACCCCACGCGCGGATTAAAACTAATTTATTAAGATGTCGCCGCCGCTCTGGCCCATCGATTTCTTTTCTCCCGCGATTCATAGCGATAATTGCTCTATCGTCACCCGGGCACCACTGGCCTGTTTAACGGCTGATTTAACTTCTAAAAGCTTCGTTTTGGGATTGATAATTTGTCACTGGTGCGATCGCTTTCTGTTTGTCAGTTGAATTGATGAATTATGAGCGTGAATTATGAATTTTCAAAGAACTGTGTTGACACCATCTTTCTTAGTGCATAATCAACATTCGAATCATTCAGAATACTAATAAAATATAATGCACCTTTTGATGAACAAATTGATAGTTTAGTTTTCATAGTTTATGTATTTTCTTTAGAACTGAAGACTATTTAGTCTCCTTTTTTGTATAACATTTATTATTATAGTCTGTTACATCAAATAAAGATTGAAATATTTAAAAAAATATTGAACTAGTTCTGGTTTGTAATTCTAATTATGATAAACTTTGATATCATGAATCTTCTTGATATTTTCAAGGTTATCGAATGCAATTATCCTTCGATTTTTGACTATAGAGAATACTAGTATCCTCTGAAATTAAAACAAAATAAATTATCATTATTCATTGAATTCATTGACTTATAGTAGCGACTGACATGATTTTATATAAAAACAGCATTTCAGTCTTTACCAATTCTAATGCATTTTTGATCTTCGTTTTTGATTGTATATGCTGGATCAAAAACTGTTGATCAGTTTCTTTCATTTTTATATATAATACAACGTATCCTATATAGTCTCAATAAAATCTGTGATACGGAGTTCAGTGAGTAAAAACCAAACTAGATTTAATACCTCAATACTTGAAGTAACAATCGCTTCCATTTCCCCGATAATGAACGAAATAAATTTGCCTTAATCGTACGTCTAAAACTAATTGAACGAAAAAAAATCGAAAGAAACGTTATTCAACGTTATTACGCAATGTGCGTCGGGGTATTGAGACTCGGGCTAATTTCCATACTTCACGTAAAGGCTGCTATGACATTTTTATCAAAAGAGGTGGTCAGTCGGTTTAGCTGTCAGCCATTGTGATTTCGCGGTGACCCATTTGCTCGTGCATTTTTCTCCTTGCGCGCGGCGATGCTGTCATGTAAAATACGCTGACGAGTTAAACGAGGAAAATCTATCGGGGAAAAGCGCGCGCCCGCGTGTACGCGCGGCCGGCCTGACGCGTAATTTATGTTCCACGATATCACTGACGCGTTCGCTCGTACATTCTTTAAACTTAGCGTGAAATATCTGCGGCGAAATTTCGTTATTTTACTTCCCTATTTCAGTTGAATTTATGAAAATAACCCGGGCGATATCGCTGGATCCTTTTGTGTTTAATACTAAATTCGGAAGTTTCGCGTCAGTGCTACTTTATTGCGATAGATAAATAAGGCAGCGGCCTTTTTTCGAAAGTCTCTTAATTTATACGACGGAAAATCTCTATTAAACTCCGAAAAAAAGAGAGATACAATAGATCGCGGTGTACACGCGTACACGAGCGAGAAATTACGCGTCCATAAATCGAGTCCGCCCATCGCTCATTTTACGTTTCAGGCGTTCCTCGAGCAGTAACCTTGACAAATTGCGAGGTCGGGGCAAAAAACTGAAAATTATAAAATGTCCGTGAGCGCGCGCTCCGTCGCCATATACGTCCGCGCGAGGCGTTCGCTGAAATTAAAGAGCGTGAAAAGCAGATCAGCGTGAGATTGGGCCCCCGAGCGTCGAAGGGCCCCTCGATCCCAGGGAACTTTCAAAAATAAAAAGCGAGGAAAACAGGAAGTGGAAAAAGGGAAAGAAAAACGAATGTAAAAAGAATCTACGAGGAGAGAAAAGAAAATGGCAGCTTGACGCGGGTGGCAATGACTCGGCGGCCGATGATAACGGCACCGAGTGAGGCCGTAGGTGGCTCATACGGGCAGGGCGTCTCCTTGACAGCCGGCTGTTTAATTGGCGTTGAAACCAGCGATGCGACGAGCAGAACGGCTGAAATCTCGCGGGCCCGCTCCGCCATCGTTCGGGCTGCGTGCCTCTAGACGCGCGTACGAGGTGGGGGAGGAACTCCGGTAATTATCTTGGGCACGCAACCTCCTGCACGCACCGCCGGCGCGGGCCGCTTTTGCGATGGCGCGCTCGCCTATTAGTGCCCCCACGGCGAGCCGCCGCGGCCTGGATTATCATTAGCGCCGAGTGATATTTAGATTAGGGCCGGCTGAAAAAATAATATCGCGATTCTCTCTAGCCGCGGCGACGAGTCGCCACTTTTTTTTTCTCTCTCCTTTTGTGCCCCGCGTGAGAAATGACGCGCGTGTACCGCGGCAGATTGCGGCCCCCGCGCACTTTGTCTCGCGTATGCTAATGGAGGCTCGCGAGCGCTCTAATTGTGCCCGTGTACACGCATGATTTAATTACTTATTTTCCGCCGCCGAGGGGATTTTCCACCTGCGCTTATTAAATCTTTTGTTAAGTGCCCGTCCCGCCTCGGAGATTTATAAATGTTTTCACTGAAAATGAAAACGCCCCGCTCTCTTTGTGCGGCCTCGGCTAAATTAACGCCTGCAATCCCTTAAATGCGCTCTGTGTGTACAGCTATTTACATTTTATTTTGATAGTCCGCTAAAATTGTTCAAAAATCTCGAGCGAATTATAATTTTTATATTTTCAATTCTATGATACATTTTTAATACAATAATTAAATCCATTAATATAAAGAATAATTTGTGATTTGATGTCGTAGTTAAATTTTGCAGGGACTAAATTTAAGCAAGTAGTTTGCAAGCGTTGAAAGGTCCATGTCATTAGATACTTAAAAAATTTCTTATTGTTTTAGAATTAACATGCGAAATATCATGTGAATGCATTATTCAACAATTTATTATGGGAGTTGTTTATTTAGCGGGTCGAGAGTGACCTAATTGCATGAAGATAAGAATCGTTATAAGGATTTTTACACAGGCAATATAATCCCTGAAACATGTCAAGAGGTGCGATGGTGCTCTAAATAACAAGGCAATTGTACTCAGGTTATCGGGGCTCGTTCTCATCATTTGAATATTTTTTCATGTTAAGAAAGGTCTTAAACTCTTTTATTTCCTTATACGCAGGTGGAAACAACGCGTTCCAGCTTTCATTAAAAAAAAAAGAAAAGAAAGGGTCAAAAGCTACAATGCGGGCAGAAGAATTTTTTCTCATAATCCAAGTCACTCAAGCTTTTTGGCAATAAATACCGTGCTTTATCGCCCGGCAAGAGAAAAAAAAGGGCCTCCCCTCGAAAGTTTACGAAGCGCTATTTCGTGGGAGACACCGCGGAGGCGCCGGGAAGAAAAAGCAGGCGTGAAATCCGTGAGCGTCCGTGGAAAGAAATCGGAGCAGCGCGAACTTGCGGAATTAGGCGTTCGCCACCCCTGGACAGCAGTGGTCGCTCGCTCGCCCAAGAAAAAGAGCGTGTCGACCTTAATGACACGGTAATTCGTTACGGGCCACTTGTAACGGCCGCGGAGTCGCGGCCGGGCTATCTCAGGCGAGATCTCCCGAAGTAGTTCCTCCGCGGAGTGCCCGGGCCGAGCCTATTAATTACCTTTCCTCACGGGGTGGCTCGGAAGGGCTGGCTTCCGCCGCGGCGGCGGCAAAAGGCACTTGCGCGAGCCGCCCCCCTCTCCCCCCGCTCGCGACAGACGGTTTACCGTTTCGCAAAGCGTATAAAGGACGCAGCGCGTGCCGCGCCGGCTAAAAATACGGAGCGAAGCGCCGGCGACACCGATGAAGAGGAGTGGGGAATATTTAAAAAGTAATATCAATTACATTTGCATATTCACAAGGCCGGGGGTCGGGCCTCGGTGTCGCGCGTATATATACACGGCCCCGCGCGGAGGAGGGAAAAAGAGTATATACACACCCGCGCGCTCCTCCCGTAAGGATGAATACGAAACAGCCCCCGGAACTACACGGGGAGAAGCGAGCGCGGAGCAACCACTCCCCGCGGCAATCTTTTTTTTCCCTTCTCTCTTCCTCCGTTTCTCTGTTTTTTTTTTGCGCTCGTTTTTTTTTCGTTGGATCCTCCCCCGCGCGCGCGCGCGCCCGAGACCGTTAATATCGCTCGGACTGCATTCGCCGGCTAAACTCACTTACGTAAGGGTCCGCCCGACGTGGATTTACACCCGCGACATTTAAATGCTCTCCCCGCATAATATTGCGCTAAATTGAAATGGGCTTGTACTTTTACGCGCCGACAGATTTGTTTCGCCGAGTGGCTGCCTGCTTTGGAACCTACCCCGCGCAACCGGACTATTTATTAAATTAACGATTTCGGGGGACACGGCTTACTTTGCCCTCTTTACACTCTCTACAGTAGTGGATGGGATTATACCGATGCTAAGTTTTTCTACTTGTTAGCTGGCGATTTTTTATTGCTTTAGTTATAAATTAAGATTTATATCGACAAAAACATGAGCTTTTAAGTTTTAGTGCGGTGATGTTTATTTACACGCTCGGAGATCTAAGTACCTTTTTAAAAAATGTTTTTTATTATTTTAATTTCAAAAGGAACTGCGTCAAATTTTTCATAAAGTACAATTCTTTCGATAATTTCAAGAAGTTTTTGAGATCCGCATCATCGTTTAATCATGAATTATATAAAAAATTATAAAAGTGTGATTTTGCCCTTCGGATAAAATGATTTTTTGCACTTTCCACTATTCAACATTATGAAAGTATTTTCGAAATAAACAAAGGAGTTTGATACGAAGTTGCATCCACTCCAAGCAGATGTCAAAGTTTCGGCAGACGCCTCGGCGAAAAAAAAGTGCCAACGCCGTAGGCGGCGCATCCACATTATCGTCGGCTCTATTTTAAAAGGCGGCGCACAAGGTAAAAAAGCAGCGGGCAAGAAGCCGCGGCTATCGCTTCGGCATTTGTCAAGCGCTGATAATTCAGCCAGGAAGGTATAAATCTCGGTGCGGCAGGCGCGTATACACGCGGAGCCGCGCAATAAAATATTATTTGAGCGAGCGCGGGGCAGGCCCCGCCGCTCTTTTTCCAGCGCGAGCGGGCTTTTGCCAAGGAGCGCCATTAATCCTGTCGGCGGGCTTCGGGAGCTTTCGCGAAAATCGCCCTGGCGGCTCGTACATACATATCTGTATATACATGTTTCTGTGTATATATACGTGTGTATATAAATGTGTGTATATATGTGTGTGTTAGTGTGTGAATGTACGTATACGCCTTCTGAGCTTGCGATCGGCGTAAATCTTTGTTTGAGCGCGAGCTCGCGGAGGGATGGGAGCGACGCGAGAGACCGGCCGCAGACGCCGGGTGGGCACGTAAGACCGGACAGAGCGGCGCCGCGCGCGATGTATGTGCGCCCGATGCAATGAGATAACGAGGCCGGAGGATATTTTTCTCAGAGCGCGCCGCGCGAGACTTTCTTTATATTTTAAGGAAATACGCCGGCATTTTTTTTTTATCTGCTCCCCTTAATCGGCTCGCGTGTATCCACGGGAAACAGCTTGCCAATTGTTCTTTTCCTCGCTGTACTTTTCGCGGGGGAATTCTTAATTGCAATTTATTTATTTTCGCGATCCACGCTCGTCTACACTCACGACACCGGCGTGTCCGATAATGCCGAGGCGAAAAGCAGAAGTTGTAATGATTTACTTAATGTTATCTGCCTTTTTTATTTAACAATTAGAGCGTCAGTGAATTTTAAAATGAGGGAGGGTAAAGAGTGCCTTGCTGGATTATGATGAATATTAATGCAAGTTTCATTTTGCAGGTTATTGTTTTCTTGTAGGGAAATGTTGTGCATAATTCTGGATAGAAATAGCAGTGAATTCCAAAGAATATTTTTGTTTTTGGGTATATTTAAGGACACTATAAAAAATGGGAAATTTTAGTTTTCAATAAAATTTGATGCCTTATTTCGGTAAGATTGTTAATGATTCGAAAATTATTATACGTACTTTGAATTAGGTATACTTTTAATTTTTGAAAATCTTCGTTAAAATTAACATTTTGAGGAAATCTGCGCTGTACACTTCTTTTACAGTGATCTCTGTGAGAAAGCATATAGTGCCAAAGTAGTTAAAAGCATTTTTTTCATTCTAGAATCATCAACCCGATGATTAATTATTATCCAAAAAGTTTCTGTACGTCAACGGCAAGAATTTATTTTTAAGCACAATAAAATGAGTTTTTTATGTAAATAATCAAGCGGATTGCACTTTTGCACCCCTCCATTCAGTACGCGGCACTCTAACTAAGAAGTTTCGCCATTGTGCATCGGGTGACGATTGTTACACCAGCGCCGTCGAGCGAGTTAACATAAGAATGCACGAAACTCTGGCTTTCCGCGGACCTAGTCCTTCTTTTCTATGTTTGATTTCATTTGCATTAAAACCCCCGCTTTCATGAGATTTTCACTGCTTCGTACCCCAAATGGAACTTCAATGAAGACGTTATTATTGCTTTAATGTTGATGAAAGATTATTTAAATGCTGGCGAAATTCCATTTTATACCTTTAAAGTATGCATCAATTAGCCTTTGTATTTACGTCGAGGATTTCGTTCATTTTTTTGGATTTTCAACTGAAAGACTAGAGATTTATTTTGAATAATGATGTAGGTTATTAACATTGGAAGTACATTTATGTGGAACACTTCTTATTTTATATTTTGACATCTGTACATTGATAAATTATTTGATTGCATTAAATTACAATAGGATATCTTACAATAAATTTTATAAATCGAAAATTTGATTTTTACATAATTACATAAAAAATTGCTCTACTTATAATAAAAGCAAATATTGTAGTAAAGAAATTTGATACGAAGAGTGGAAAATTGTACTTGGAATATCACTCGTAGAAAAACCTCGCAGATTAAGTAATTTACACGTTTCACTTTAAATGTTATACCTGCATGGTTTATGCATGAATTGATAAAATCAAAAGTAAGCAGAACCATTTCTCGCTTCATAAAACTTATATGCGCGCTAAAAAAATTTGAATAGCAAATGTTGACTCCACCTTTATTCAGCTAATCAATGTATATCAGATTACGCCGTAGTTTGCATCGCGCGCGGGCCGCGGCACGCTAAACTCGCGACCTAAGAAAATCAATCATTAAGCCTAAAGAGTCACTTTTACATTCGCCCCTCGACGTTTCAACGGCCTGATCATTAATATTTTATTAACGCGCGCCTACCCGCTTCCCTTTTTCCTTCCTTCCACTTAAATAACGACGACTTTAAGATCGCCGAGATAAGTGGGCACTTTTGCCTGAATTTGCAGGCGAGGCTGTTATCAAGGCGAGTCCGCGCGCGGGTGCGCGCTGATTGCCGCGCGGCGAGCAATACAATAAAGAAAAGAAGGGGGATCGGAGCAAGAAGTCAGAGCACTCAGCGTGGCTAATTGCTCGAATCATTAAGAAAAAACATGAAATCTAAGACTTGGCTCGTAGCCGCGTGGATTACATTGGGAAGCGCTCGATAACGATCTCCTTCGTCTCTCTCATAATGAAAATAATCACGGCAACGTGGCCAAGCCGCGGCGCCATAATAATAACTACGCTTTAGCCTGACTCGCGGCAGTTAGTTACAAGATGTGACGTAGAAACTCTTACTGCTATAGGTCCTTCCTCCTTTCGAGTATCGAAATATTGCGTATTTCATTCGATTTGCACACTAGCTATTGCGAAGTCTACAAGGTTAAGCTTGTATTTCAATCCCGTTTTTGTCAGAATACTTGGTAGAAGTAGAAGGCCTGCTAACACGCGTATCGTTTCGTTAGATTTATAAAGAACAAAAGAAAATTTATGTATAAATAATGAAAAATGCACTAATTTTATAATAAATTTTATACCATTCAAATGAAGCAGTGCAATCATAAATATTAATGTATTGTATTCATTGAATCATTTTTCATATTAACGAGAAAAATTATCGTTTCTTTTGTATTGTAGCATGATTTAGTGAGATGATTTGAAAGGGCGAAAAGTTTAATCGAGTAAAAAATAAGCCACTTTAAACTCCGATTGGCTCAGTTTTCATTAGAAGGATTTTTTACTGTTTCAATGGTTTCAATTTATAAAAATGTGTACCGCAATTGAATGTACATAAATTAATTATTAGTAATAGTATTCTGTAGATAGAAGATGATCTACATCTCTTACTACTATTTTTTACGAAAGGATACCAAATAAAATGTTCATTTCTTCTTTATTTGTTATTAATTGAATTTTCTTTGTATTACACAAACGTTTCACTGTTTCATTAGTTTTATAAGATAAATTAGATTAGAAGAACGGGAAATACACCCTAACCGCTGATGAATATTTGAGCAGCAGTTTTCAAATAGCAAAAGACTTAGGAGAGAAACGTACTCGAGGCGCAAAGCGACTTAACGATGAAGCCATGACTAACTTCTTTTTTCCGTGTACAAAAAGCGTAGGTCGGCGTGTAACGAAGTCATAAAGTGGAGCGGCAACCGCTGCTTAGCTACTCCGCCGGAGTGATGCATTGTTTCGCAGGAATGAGTGATTGCGCTCATTAAGTTTATGCAGCCAAAGCAAAATGCCCCGCAAGTGCCGCGCTCCTTTCCAATATCTTCGCCTCCTCGGGGGTAGGAGCGAGAGGAGCGCGCAACTCCGACGGGGAAACTCGCCTCGCGGCCATTAAATTGGTATTAAGCCCCACGGCGTATTAAGCGTAACGGCCTTTCGCGGTGCGCGTATACACATCGGAGACACGAGTAGCAGCCGGCTCCGAGTGACGGTCCGCCGCGGAGGCAGCTTCAGGTGGTGGCCGTCGGCGCGAGCGAGCGAGCCAAGGGGTGCATACATTATTTCGGCCGCGCGCGCGCCTTATATATTTACGCGGGGAGGGCACCCACGCCGTTAAGACAGGTGTTACGGTAACGCCTGGCGCGCGCGCCTAATTGGGAGTATGGATCGGCGCGCGGCGGCTGCCGTCGCAGCCTTAACTGGCGCAACCAGCTGACGAAAGAATAATCGGCCGGGGAGCTGGCCCACGGCTTTTGCGGCTAGCCGACAGACCGATAAATCAGTTATGAATGACCGTGTGAAAAGGATCTTAAATCACTTTCGAATGTGCTTTCGGGGGGAACGGCCAGCTTCCGCCTACCTAACATTTTTTTACTCCACTAACCGTTGATGAGTTTATAATGTAATGCTGTTTAAAGTACTTGCGGTTTAGGGTAGATGCCACATCTTCACTTTGGTGAGATTAACTCGTCGTTTTTTGCAAGCGGAAACATTTTCTGGATTTTAGAACATTATTACGGATTATTTTAAAATTTATTGAAAGCGATGAAAATTTAACAAGATATAGTTAAGTTATGGTTATTTTTGTTAGAAAACTTCTCCTACTGTGCTTAGTAAGTTATCGTTTCATGTAAAACGGTAGCTTGATGTAAATTTACTACTACAGAACAATTTAAAGCACATGCAGTAAAATACAAAATGAGCAGAGTTTTCAAATACATTTGTCTCTTTAAATCAATCAGCATCCGTAGTAAAATTTGTAGATAACGCAAGTTGTGATTCAATAATTTGCATTTCATTCTTAATTCTTAAATATTGTTCTGCATAAGTATTTATATATCCCATGTTTTAGAAAAAAAAATTTATAATGCGAAATAAACTAATCAGTGTTATATTTTTGATTATCAGAGGTTACGTTAACAATAAATTTTAATAGTGAAATCTTAAAAAGAGTGAAAATAAAGAATATTTAAAAGATTTTATATGTAGAACAAAATTTTACTTTATTGTGGTGATTAAAGGGCTAATAAATTTTACAATTATCCTTTTTAATTTCTGCGTCGTTATTTTTTCAATTAATTCTGTAACATTACAAGATCATGTATTTAGGTGTGTTCAGAATTGCATGCGTGTGCAATTATTTTAAAATAATCTAGATTGCACGACAAAGCTGGTATTTTGTCACTTATATTGTCAGTCGATATATAGGGGCACTATTTAATTAATTGCGGAAATGAATGTACACTCCTTCGATTAATTCTTGAAAAAAAATATTGTACGATGGTATAGGGGTAAATTAATCTTGCTAAAGCAAATTGGACAGACTTAGCAAAACCAA
This sequence comes from Eurytoma adleriae, assembly GCA_900480045.1. Lineage (NCBI taxonomy): Eukaryota > Metazoa > Arthropoda > Insecta > Hymenoptera > Eurytomidae > Eurytoma > Eurytoma adleriae. The sequence continues at coordinate 45,881 of UXGC01000322.1, forward strand.
TAGTTGTCAAAATGAATTTGTTTTAGTGTTATTAATTGAATTTCTTGAAATAATGATATAAAATAAATGTTCTTTAAAGAATATTGTTTATTACTTACAAATCATAGTTTCAGCTAAAGCTTTGAACTATATTCTTTATGCACTAGTCATAAAAATACAAAATGATAAAATTAAAATGTATCCATTTTAATGCCAGTATTATATAAATCAGAAATAAAATAAATAAAAAAGATAATTAATTAGAATTATTGGCTAATTCTAATATTACTTTGTTTATTACCGCATAGACAATAAAAACGTCTGATTATTCCTAAACAGCCCTACGATTTTGGTAGTATTATTACTGAAAAGGCTAATTCTTTAAAAGCAACAAGATTTTATAGACGGTACTTTACTCTAATAGGATAAACACTGCTCGTCGCAGGTACTGGTAAATTTTAAAATTTCTTCTGGTCTTTCGTGAATAAAGTCTAGTGGGGCCTGTGTACACACTTAAATGGCTTAGAAATGTTGGTCTAATGTATTTCTACCATAAATTTAATGTCTCGTAAATGCAAATGGGCCGTCGGTGGGCGAGCGCGCGCGCGTGGACATGTGAGCGGCGCTCGATAGGCAGAAGCTACGCGCTCACCTGTCCGACACTCCCACGATTCCGCGCATCCATGGGAATCCCAGTTGTGTCTGCTATTTTTTTTTTATCGGACGTGGCCGCACGGAGTTACAGCCGTTTTATTTAGATTTTATTTAAGTAAAAGTCCGTTCGCCTTGAGCGGAACGCACATACGTGACGGCACGTACCCGCCGGACGCAACTCCCGCTTTAACGCGCGCCTCTATACCTTCCCATAATTCTTCTTCCTTCATACCGCCGCCACATCACTGCCGATCAAACTCCACGTGTAATTACTTTTATCTTTTTTCTTCGCGTTGAAATTAAATTGGTTTGGTTTTATTACGAGGGGTCGTATTTTTTTTTAATAAACGAAATATCGTGGTGATGTTGAATCGTGTTTTTTTATAGTATGAAGTACTTGAGTAAAATTTACTTATGATGTGTGAATAAAATTTTATTTAAAGATTGCTTAAATGATTTTACATTTTGTCATGAACTACCTGAACAATAAAATATGCTGAGGTAAGTAAACAGTAATATTTGCTTTCCTACTTTTCTGAAGAGAATACCTATCAGTTCTGATTACTGCAATAGTAGTAACTACCTGAGAATATATAGAAATTTTCCTTGAGCAAGAAAGTCAAAAACATTGTAAATCCACACGAAAAAATATTTGTCTTTTCATGTAGGCTTACAGAAGTGTGAGGAGCGCAACACCTACTTGCAGATGTCGCAAACTTATCTGTCATTCAAATTACTTATTACGTTTCATTTGCGAAAAATTTATTAAATTGTTGAGAGTAAAATATTGATCATCAAACTGATCATCATAAGTTGAAGATTAATTAGCATTGAAAGAAATTATAAAATGTCAAAACCTATAAAATTGAGAATGGGAAAATTATGGTAAAAAGAAAGAGTTATTCCACAAAATAGTTGACCTATTCATTAGGAATAATAGAATTAAATTAAGTTTAAGAGAAATAATTCCCTTGGCAGTTTATATTTTAATTCTCTTTAATCAAACTGTATTTTTCAGCAGAATGTATCCACTAATCTTGAAATGAATGCGCTATTCGCTGTGGAGAACGCTAGAAATTATTTGTTTTACAGGAGAATAAGAAAAGCGAAGTGAATAAGCAACTCTAACTGCGAAAGAACTCAAGTACCAAGATTAAATTTTGTATAAATGTTTGCAGATGTACGATGACACATTACTAAAATAATTTAGGTACGTCAGAGCCGTTACACCAAAAGAGGGTAGAAAGGACCTCCACAAACGCTAAAACCGACGAAACTCCCTAAAATCGTTCGATCTCGAATTCCAAACGAACAACCGGCCGATCGGCAAGTGAGATCTTCCGTTACACCGGAATCGACTCGACTTATTTTTAACCCGAGTCGACGGGGGCCCGCACGCGTGCAAGAGACAATGCGTCGGCTCGCAGAAGGATCCACGGCATAAAAAAAAAAAACGAGAGCTCGCGCTGCAGCGGGCGCTCGCCGCGTAAAGCTCGGGACAACCGCTCACAGGTGAACGGCGCGGGGTAAGTGGGAGGAGGGGGCGAGGGGGGGAGTAGGGGGGCAGTGGGCACGCGGCGGGGAGGGGTAGGCTCCGAAAGATGGCCGCCGTCTTCTGTATTCCGGTCATACAAAAGAAGCTGGCTGGCGGGTGCGGCCGAGTACGCGAAGAAGCCAGGAGCTGCCTCGCGGAGCGCGCTTTTCAATGCCAGTCATCTCCTGGTATGCGTGACTACCCGAGGCGCGCTTGGTATTCGGCGGGCGTACGCGGCACCGGAGGCCTTCCCGCGCGCGGAGGACAGGCTGCACTCGCGGCGGCGCTGCGGACGAGCCGCGCCGCGCGTATATCACTGATTTATCCGCGGTGCACACTGCGCGAGGATCACTGCCGGCACTCACCTGGCGCCCGCGGGGTCCCGCGTGTCTCGGTGGTAGCTCGTCCTCGGCGCGTCGTCCTCGCGGCGGCACTGCCTGACTCGGAATGCTCGGAGGACGTGGACTCGGGGGCCGGGGCAGCCGGCGGCGCGGCGAATTTAAAATGGTAAGTCGGCTCGGCGGCGCAGCTCGGAGGAGCGCGCGCGGCCGATAAGCGGAGGCGCCGGGGCCGGCGGAATCCATCCTGGCGGACAGGGTGAGGAATACTAAGGGAGGCCGGGGCGCCTATATCCGCGGCGACGGCGACGACGACTCGCCGCGCGAGGCCCCCTGCTCCGCTGCCCGAAGAGGAGAGCGAGAGTGAGAGCCGGCCGGAGGAAGAGAGCAGCTACCCCGGGTAGGGGTAGCCGACGTCCGTCCCGAGTCTTTCCTCATCTGCAAGTCGTATAACCGAGCTAATTATCAAGTTAATATGGCCATTCTGTATGGAAGCGCCGGAGCGCCGGCCGGGCGCTCGCAGCCCGAGCGCCGAGCCCCGGGAGAGCGAGCGAGATGCCGCGAGGTACATTGATATTATAAGTTGCCTCAATCGCTGTATTCATTTGTAAACTAACCAGGCTAAATGTATTCACCACCGCGAGGCGGCGACGCCGGGGCCACGATAGGCGGAGCCACCGCGCGGCGCGCACCGGCGAGCGCCCTTCTCCGAAGGCAGCCTTCCATCCATCCTTCCTTCCTTCCTTCCTTCCTGCGGCAGCCTGCAGCCTGCTTTTCAAATTTTCGGCTTTGCGTATGTATGCGCGAGCCGCGAATGTACGCGGCGACCTAACGGAGCTCGCGCTTTCGCGCCCCCCCTCGCCGATAAATATCGACCGATCGGCGTAAATCGCCTCGGAAAAATCGTCGCGGTCACTTCCGCGCGCGTAAATACGCGGATGAGCCGCCGCGGAGGTGATGCTGCGAGCCGGCGCCCCTCTCGCTCTGACGTCGTTACGTTTCATGTATTCAGATTTTTTTTCCCTCCGTCGCTCGCGAAGTGTATTATTATTCCGGAGCAACTTTTGCCCCCCTCCATCCCTCGCGCGGCAAGAAGGCTTTCGCCGAGCGAGGAGACGAGGACACGCGGGGACTTCTTACCTGCGGGGCGCGCGGAAATACGAATGCATAAATGCATAAGCGCTCCCACCAGCGCGGGCCGCGCGGGGAGGGGGGAGGCCGCGCGTAGGCCGTTTTACCCCTTTTTCCCCCTCGGCACTCTCGGTTTTTTGCCATTAAAGATTTTCTCCCTACCCTCTCCTCTCCCTTACGTATATACCCTCTCTCTGTACCGGCGAGCGATCCCGGAGTGCCAGCGCGTGTCGCGCATTTTTCCCTCGCGCCAGCTTTCTCGCGGATTTTGTATATAAATACTGGCGCGGGAGCTCGAATCCGGAGCGACGGCGTTTTTATACGCGGGTAAAAAAAAAAAAGGCGCCGGGCGATCGAACTTTCTATTGTGGATGCGCCGCAAGTGGAAATCGCGCGGAGAGGAAAATTTTTTTAAAGCGACTCCGGTGTCGCGGGTACAAATCAACGGGATCTGGCTGACGAGTTGTCTGGCAAATTAATAATTTATTGCGATCTGGACGTTTTAATTATACGCGAAAGCGACGAGTCCGATAAGGAACAGCAACTAATTGTTTTTACACTGAAACGTTTCCTTTACTTGCGAATGCAACGTTTTCTTTTAAAACTGTTAGAATTTTCGTAAAAATCGCGGATACGATCACAGTACACGTGAGACGGTCCGTCAAACTGGAAGTATTTACGCGCATTTTTATGAATTATTAAATTTATTGATGAACGTTAAGTTTCTCAAATTTTGCAAAATTGGTTTTTAATTTTTATTGAAGACTCACAATCATTAATTTTTACAGCCTTTTTGTAATTGTTATGTAGACAAAATTCTATCCTTTTAATAAAAATTTCAGATGAAGTATAACAATTCTTTTACTTGCGGACCATTTCAATTTGTTTTCCGTAACGAAATGAGTACCGCTTGTAAAGAGCTCATTACACATTTTAAGTTTGATAAATCGTGAGCGATTAAAAGACATAGCTTCTACATTAATTGCGGAGCTGGAATGCATGAAAAAAGCTGTTACGTAATTATTCAAATTAGGCGAAGGCAAAAGACATCATTAGAGAGCGGAGATTAGTGGTTTTTAAGATTGCGTTATTGAAAGCGGAAAAATGAAGCTTATCCCGGAAGAGCACGGGGGGGAGAAAGGAGAGTAAAAAATGTGCGGGCAGAAGGCAGTCACGACATCGGGCGGAAGATTAAAAGACAAATTTGCATAACGCCGGCGCGCGCTGATCTTGCAGGCGCGTTGCGCACGTGCGCGCACTGCTTCTTTCTCCGAGAGACACGGCACTCTGCGAGGGAACCTCATCGAAGCGTATTTGTAAGAGTCTCCTTACCATACTGCTTTCATCAAACGATAAATGATTCCCTTGATTAATATCGTAATGACCTTTTAAACTTTGATCGTACTACATCACTTTTTTTTAACGTTTCGTGTCGAGAAAGCAAATTTTATGCTACAGCTGATTTTCTCCAGTTTATAAAATATATTTTTCATTATAGATTATAAATGAGGGATGATTAGGATTACAGTTTCAAATGATTGCAGTTTTAAGTAGATACAGTCGGTTTTAATAAGACAGTTGCCAAATGAGTACCATTTCATCATCTAAATATACAATTTCAGTTATTGGGAGAAAAGTGAAATGTAATTTACGTATAAACATTAAATCAATTCTTTATTTTCAAAATTGTTAATTATTTATAATTAACCAAATCTACTACTAAAAGATACTATTAATTAATCGACAGAATGAAATCATTATAAGATATTGCAAAGATTACTTTTTGGCAAAAATGTGTAAGATAATAATTTTGCGAATTTATTTATATTAGCAAACTATAAACATGTCCGATTTTTAAAGATACCTTTATTACGTAGTTAATGAACTCACAGCAAACAATTTACGGAAAGTTTCGAATGATAATAACGGCAAAACATTATCGCCGTCGCGTGGGTGCATAAGATTTAGTATTAATAGTTTGCCGGGCAAATATTTCCCCGGCGTCGAGAAATTAGCAAAAATTAATCCGGAATTATCACTGTGTAAGATGCGGCGAGCGATGCGCCGTACACCGCGAATGAAGCTGTTTGTTAAGTCTGCGCGAGCGCAACCTCCCTCCTCCCGCTGTATACGACGCGCGTATACACACCGAGCTAATTAGATTCAAGAGGAGCCTAATTTACGTACAACGGCAGATTTTATCGTAAGCAGCTCGTGTCAATAATAAACAAGTCTCGCCGAGCACGGCGCATCCTATATACAACGCACTGCTCCTCGGCAGCGCGCGTTTTCCGCCCGGGCGCGGGCCGATTAAAATTTATGACGGAGACGTTCGCGCCTCGCTCTAGGCATAGTTTCGAACTACAGGAGATAAAAAAGAGTCGCTCGTATTTTTGGCAATTTTCCCCCCTCCGGCCGCCGTTAACTGCCGAGGTGCGCGCCATGCAAATAAGCCGTTTAATAAAGTGTCGCGGCCGCGCGATTCCCCCGCATTTGAATATTGTAGCATATTCACTTTTCCTCGCGAAGGGCGGCAAAGAAAAGCGGGGAAGTCGCGCCTCGCGCCGGGGAATACGTACGAAAGAAGAGGGGGGTGCTCGCGAGGGGGGTACAGGGCTCCTAAGCTCGGCCCATACCTTCGCTCATGCATGATTCAGCCGCAGTATCTCATTTCATCTGGGTGCCGGTGCGCCGCCGCTAAACTATATCTCCTAATGGTAATGCTATTCCGCGGCACATATCTCTTTATATAAGGCGAGCTCGTTCGCCGAGCTCGTTTTCCTCCTTCTCTTCCCTTTTTTTTTTGCTCCTTTCGCCCTCCTTCTTCATTTCACACCTTTTCCTTTTCCGCGCCCCCGTGTACCTGCCCGACGTATTGCGCGCGCTGCCCTAAGTAAAATCCACGCTCGCAGCCTCTTCCCTCGCTACCAACAGATTTCTGCTGCACTATTCTTGAAAAATTCTATGCTGGTGAGAAGAGATATTGTACAAATTTTTTTACGTTTAACATAGTACAACAAAATATCCTGTACTATTTTTATCCACATCTTACAGATTTTTATATAATAACATTTCTGCTTTTGGAATAATATTTCAGAATAAAAAGAAAAAGGTATCAAACTTTTCAGACATAATTAAAAAATTCAATTACACCGGTATTTCGAGGGGCGCGCAAAGGAAGTGCGTAAAAAAAGGGCAAGGCGGCAATGAAAAGTAAATCTTCTCGAAGCAGTTACCCCGGGCGGTGCGAAAAAGTTTCGAGTATTTTTTTTTCTCCTCCGACTCCGGCAGTGTAAATAAGCTCGCGCGGCGTTTGAGCCGGGCTCCGGCGCGACGTTCATCATAAGAGGCGCACGTGTGCGATGGACTCTCGTCTCGTTCGCGCGAGGCTCAGGAGGCGGAGGGAGGCGAGAGAGAGCTGAATCTCTCCGGGCCCACGCAGGGAGGCGGGGGGGAGCGAGAAGAGAAATAAAGAAAGAAATTGTTAGTTCTCGCTGTTTTAAATTACCATTTATTACGACACATAAACCCAAGGAGCCGAGGCGAAGCTCGCTAGCGAGGAAGGAGAGGAGAGAAAAGTCCTCGGCTTATACAGCAGCGGCCATCTTGCCCGTCCCCGCAACCACCACCCCCCGCACATATACCCTCTTCTATATCATTGAATCCCACCTCCGCTATTTCTTTTCCTCCCTTTTTTCCCTTCATTTTCCGCCGTTCCTCCGTGCTCCACTCCTCGCCGCGCTGTAACGTCCTCCCCCGGCGCGGGGTGCGGCTGCCGGTCCGCTCGGTATCTCGCCGGGGCGCGAGAAGAAGGAGGGGGCCGACCCGAGGTAATGATCATTACCTCCGGTATAGTGACAAGTGAGCTCTCCACGGCGACGACCTCGACTCTGCAGGAAATGGCCGCAGATAAGGCTGTCACATCCATTTTTATATTATGACGAATGGATCACCTTCCTCGCGGAGGGGCCGCCGCAGCGGCAGCCCTAAACTACTGCCCGAGGAAACGAGGGACGTCGGCATTTATGTTAGAAATCTGCGCAGATAGATTTCGCCTGATTATTTTCTTTCAACTCTGCTGATGTATTGCGTGCGGACGTGTAATTTTCAACTCTTATCCTTAAATGCTAGCACACTTCTTTCTTAAAATTGATTTTTTAATTCAACCAAATATTGATATGAAAATTTGTGTAAATTTTCATTATTTAATAAGTATTTGCTACTCTTATAATGCAGAAAAAGTAAAATATATCAACGCTCACTCTCTGTTTTATGAAAAAAATTGATCGGGTCAGTAATCAAAAGGAGTACGTCTCTTTTGGATTATGTAAAAATCAAAATCAATTAATCCTTCAGAGAATCGGTATTTCAAAAATTGTAATAGCTTAATTACTATTTAGATTGGAATGAGTTCTGAAGACACAATGATCAGTAGTTAAAAGTTGGCAAGTCATTCCACATGTTATGGCCTATAGAAATCGTACTGGTACTAAAGGATAAATTTATACTGAAATAACTTACTTTTTGTAAAAAAAAAATAATGAAATTCTAGATTTTTAATGCAACAATTTTACAAGTTTTCGTGATGTAATTGTAAAAATAATAAGTTTACGAAAAAAAACCTTCTGGACCACCAGCTGATTTTCCTTTATTATTCTTTGCGGCATCTTCGGCATTTTTCCCAAGTGATAATAACGTTTGTTATACGACATTGTTAGGTGAAAATCCCAACGTTCTCCTACACACTCGTCAGCGAATTAAGATTCGGAGAAAGGGAGCGAGCGTCTCCCATCGGCCGGTCGAATCCTCGTGATAAAGGCACGGAGCAGCTTGGCTCCTTCCTCCTCGCGCGCTTTTCTTTTTTTTTTATTATGCGCTCCCTCCCACGAGGCCGGGATAAAGCAGAGATCGTAAAGGCTCCGAAAATATCCCGATAATACCCCGAAGACGAAGCCGGCTCCCGTGCATCTTTATCCCCCCCGCCAGGCCTCTCCCTTTGCCGGACCGGGCCGCGCAAAACAGTCTTTCATATCGTATCGGGCCAGCTCGTCTATGTGGAAATGCGATCACTTAGAGCCGGTCTCGAAGTATAATTCGGAGGAGAGTCGACGTCGGGCTCTCCCGGTATTACTGTCGCTCCGGCTCGCCTTCGCGCGGGGCGCGGGATCGTATATTTTTTATTATTGCCGCCCGGCGCGCTCGCTTCCGCGGGGAGGTTTCCGACGCTTGACCGGCGCCTCTGACCAGCGCGCGGGGGGTGAGTGCGGGAAGTCGGGCATCGAGCTCTCCTGGGCGCGGCGAAAAGATCCACCCGCCGCCGCCCCCTTTTTATCGAGTGTGGACGCAAGGAGCCCGCGCCGCTCGCCTCATGTTTTTACATCGAGGCAATTTTTCCATCACGCCCCGTTGCTCCTCGCGAACATCGCTTTCGGCCCTCGCCTTCCTCCCCCCCCCGCGCCTCCTTTTCATCTTCCGCGGCGGCTTCGTCCGTTTTTTTGCTCCCGTCGCCGCCGTTACCGCGGCTCGCTTCGCTGCCCCGAGCAATAAGTATGTCTTTTGCCGTCTACGCGACTCGAAAGCTCGACGAGGCATAACGAGAAAATCATACGGGATTACGGTTGGCGACTCGGTTGTCCTCTCTTTCTCTCCATTTCGTTCGCTCTCTTTCTCGCCCCCGCGCCGAACGCATCTAAACGGCGCGAGCCGCTCCGCACTGCCGATCGTTGATTCCGCGCCCCTACCCCCGCTTCGTTTTCCCAGCGTCTTCGCGACGGTTTTCTTAACTTTCGATGCGACGCGAAAAGTAGAAACGCCTTTGCTTTTGCAATAACATCACGTGCTTCCGTATCATATTTAGGGTGTTTACGTCCTCGAATCGTGAGGGTCCTTCTTTATCAGTTCTCATGATGGAACTCAGGTAATGTATCTTTTGAGAGCATTACGATCAAGGCTTTTTATTTGTGTGATGTATCACATCAAAATGTCTTTATTTAAGCAAATTTTAAAAAAATCTTTAAGGAAACAAGATCAAACATTGTTTTGAAATAAGAAATTATGATTTCTTTTTATCAGTATAGTGTAGTTGGGATTTTGTATGAAAAATCCCAATAGATCAGTCAGGTAAAATATCGAAAAATAATCGAATCGTATTTTATCTTTTTTCAATTTATCACATGTAAACAAATATCTAACAATTTACGACAACGGTGAAGCACATCTATGTAGTTTGCAATCATGACGAGGTTGCAATTTTTCAAATCGCTATGTTAATTCGAAAAAAAGAAATAAGTATCAAATATTTTTAGTTTTTCTATCAGACATATAGTTAATAAAATGTGATTTAAGTTTACATGTGTAAACATTCCAATTTCAATGTGCAATTTGGATGATCTTGATTACCAGATTAGAAAATGATTTACACGAATTGAGTAATTTACGATTAAATGTTGGATACCTATTTAAATTTGTTTACTTTGTGCACATTAAATAGATTTTTACTGTATTATTATTTCATTTGTATTGAATCAAGAAAATGAGAGGTAGATTTTAATTGAACCTAAGAAAATCAAGCTTTCAAGCTCTCCCCCCTTAATTGTTCGAAATAGTTCGAATACCCAAAAGCGAAAATAAGAGAACACTTAGCCCGCGGAGAAGAAAAGTGCACTCACACAGCCGAAGCAGCAGTCTAGGGGTAAATGAAATTTCACCAAAAAGCGTCATAATGATATTCCGCGCTAGCTGCGGGCGAGCGGGTAAATAACGGGAGACGGAGGACCTTGGCGCAGTTCTCGGGGCGTAATGAACGAACTCGAGTATTGGCGCAGCCTTAATTGAATGAGAAAATTGCCGCGGCCGAAAAAGGGGTTGCAGGCAGGCCAGGTTTATTAAATCGCGCGGCGCCGGTGCCGGGCTTCTTCCTCCTGCAGCTCGTAGGAGTAGGCGAGCCCGGGATTGCCGCAGCGGCGAACGCGGGGTGCGCTCGCTGCAGCCCGCGCGCGGTGCACTCCTTCGGCGCTTGGTTGGTCCTCGAGGTCGCCGGGGAAGATCGTGGATTGGTCTGAAAAGGGGGCTCACTCTCTCGTGGGAGGAGGTCGGCCGAAGAGGCCCGGGCGATGGTAGGGGTAGCTGCCCGACGCGTATATACGCGAGCGAGCGAGCCAGCCGGCGCTACCCCACGGCCCAAGACTTCATTATACGTTGACCTAAGAAAATCAGACTAGCTCTTCCAGCGCGCGGGCGCGCCGCCCCCACCTCCTTTTCTTTGCCCGCCGCGCGCTATCCGCCCTCTCGTCGTCCTTGCCCGGCCAACCCCCCCCCCTCCCTCCCCCGCTCGCGGGGAAAGGGTGTGCTCGGGCGAACAGCGAAACCAGGTGCCCACCCAGCCGTGCCTCTCCCTCGCCCGAGCCAACTCTAGCGGCCCCGGCCGTATAGCCCCGGCTCTAGCCGAGGTACCGGAGGAGAAGAGGGGCTGGAGGGAGAGAGGGTGCGGGTCTAACTCATCGCTTATGGATACTGATGACTCGCGCAATGAACTCAGACCTCCTGTTCGAGAGGAACGACGAGCCGCGCCGCTCCGACGGTCTTCCCTCTCTCGCCGCCGCGGAGTCGATCGCTCCCTCGCCTCCGACCCTCTTTTGCTCGATTTCTCTTTTCTTTTCCCTCTCGCGCTCCCTCTACACCCGCGCCTCCTATCCCCGTGGCTCTTCCTCCTCGCCCCCTCCCTTCGATCGCCCCCCCGCCGTAGTCGTTCCGTCAACAAGCAGCACTTAATAACGTTTTCCTTCCACGAATATCTACCCGGCAGACAAAAGGAAAAACTGTATACTTTATCGGATTCGCTAAATCTCCATCGGATATCGCTTATACTCTTTCTTAATTGGAAAATTTTTATCAAACTTTTATTTCTTCGCGCATTGTTATGTTCCGTTGAAAAAAATTTCGCTTTTAAATTTTAGTGCTTTCTGCTATTGAGACATTTTATTTGTGAAGTGGATAATAACAATAATTCACACTGAAAGAAAATTGTAGTAAAAATCACATAGAGAAGTGCCACAGACTGACGTTGTGACAAAAAATTACTGGGTATAGTAACATTTCCTACAATTATAATAAATTATGCTAGACGCTAATGTGTACCTTCTAAATCTGAATTAGTGAAATTCTAGCGATTTCACTAATTTTAAATGAATAGTCACATTTTCTCAGTGAAAAGTATCCCACTAATTGAATTAGAGGGATAATTTTAACCTGCAATGTATTACACTATACACACCAAATTTAACTAATTCAGATTTAGGGTAAATTTTACTAGAAAGTATAGTTTTTTTATTAATTTTTTGTAAAATTTACTAAAGAGAATGGTAATTTTTCATTGCAATTTCAGTCTGGTCACTTTCCTATATAGTAATGTAATTTTTATTACAACATTTTTCTCAGTGAACATTGATGCAGTAAAAATTTCATGAAATAATTTTATTTGTTTCAGATTATGATACTCTACGTTCGTTGATTACTTGAAGTTACTTTGTTGAGCTAATATTTCACAATACACATTTAGTTCTATGAAGAGGTACTTTAAAGTATATGAATACTTCAAGGGATTTTCAGTGAAAGAAACGCCTCGCCCTGTACTTTCCAGGCTTACGTAAACTTCGCAGCGGTGTAAAAACGCGCGAACGCCTACCGTATTCCTCGTAACTATTCCTCATCCTTCTGCTCGTCGCTCTCTTTTTTTCTATTCCCTCTCCGACCGACCATTCGTTTCTATTACCGCGCGTTAGGGGCGGCGCGGAGCGCGCGCGCGCGCGGCTAGATTTATTTTCACTCCGTGGATATTTTTTATGGTCCCGCGCGTGTTACGGACGAGCGTGACCGAGCGAAAGGGAGCGTAAGAAGCGGCGCTGCTCTCTTCTGGTAGCGCACCCGTCCGCGAGAGCCGTAAGTGTGCGGGCGCACGCGGCCAAACGGGCCGAGACTACGACTCGCATAATAAACCCATAAACACCCCCGCGGGTGCCCCCCCGCGCCCCAATACATAAAATGTCGAGCGCACACGCGCCGGCCGTCGCGATCGCCTCACCGGGCCACCTACATCCCCGCTGCGGCCGCTGCAGCGATCCGCATCCCGGGACAATTGACCGGAACCCCCGGACTTCATTACGAATATCGCTCCCACTTTTATGGATTTCGCCGTAATAGATTAGTCGCCGCTCTCCATTTTTTTGTCTCCGCGCTTGCAGCCACCCCCCGATATTTCTCTTTGTTGCTTTTGCCACGCCGTCAATCTTGCCGAGATTTTTTTTTCTTCTACGCGCGACCGGGATGCTCGGACGTTTTACGGCCGTGATTTAAGGACTTTTTTTTTCTTGCGGGTACACTGCTACCGATGCTGCTCGTTTTAGCTGAAATAATGGACTGAGGATGTCGGACGATTTTTTTATGGGGTCTGATTAAAACTTTATTTGCTATGCGTGACTGAATTCGATGATATTAATATTACTGTAACAGTCGCGAAGACAAGCTTAGTTGAAAAATAAGTAAGTACATTTTGACAGGATACGGATCTGTTAGTAGATGCATCCAGACCCGGTCAGACATAATCGACTTTAATAAGCGTAACATAGGTTCGTCGATTTTTTAAAATTTTAAAAATTACTTTTGTAAATCTAAAATGAAAAACATTGTATTCAAAATTAAATGAGCAATTGTCCTGGTAAAAAATAAACTATTAAAAATTGACAGTAAAATTTTTTATTTTATGTATTGCTTACTTGTGAATAAAATCGAAAATGAGAAAGTGCGATTTTTAACTAGATCTTATGAAAATAAACTATTGAAAAAATAAGTATAAGTACTATACATAACTAATTACTAATATAACTACGCAGGTAAAATACTTAAGGAATACTTGACTTGTATGTAACAAATAGAAAGTTTCGTAAATTTACTATTGGAATCAAGAAGTTTATTAGTAATTTTTAGAAGTTTGCAGTATTTTTTAGAAGTTCCTGTCTAGTAGTTTATTTTTCTATAAAGGAAGGTGTCTAGTACAACATTAATTGTTTAAAATCCACATGTAACTGAAATGCAAGCCTTTAAACTGACTATAAATCTAGTAATCTGGTTAAAGTCTCTATAAGCCAATTGTGTACAAAATTCCTTATATTTCCTCGATAATTCCTGCTTATTAAATTGCATCAGAGATCATCATATCGACAGACTTCAATTCGTTTCAATCACCGTGTCAAAAGCAATGCAGCAAGACACGAACCATATCAATCGGCAATTGCGTCTTAAAGAATGACCAGTGAGTCTGCGGTCCGAAGAATAACCCGCTCCGTACCGACGCAAAAGAGAATTTGAATGCGCGCCGGTGCGTCGCGCTATCGGCCGCGATGCGCGCACCGACGAGACGCTACGGAGCGACGGGTGCAGAAAAGGAGCTGTCGAGAGGACGACCTTGCGCACGGCTTGAATAAGGCATGCCCCGCGAGCGTCATTATATGAGCGGGAGGCGTCATAGGTTTCCTGCTCGTGGGAGCCGCAAGAAAGAGCATAGCTGCGCGTCCGAATCACTTGCAGTCTCATCGATTCGTTATTCGGATACCCCGGCACAATGGGCCGGCGGTTTCGCGCGCGCCGGCTTAAGCTCCCGGTTAAGTAGCGAGTACCTTAGGCGCGCATCAAGGAAACAAACAGCCGGGCGCGCTATGAATTAAACATGCTGATTAATAATTAACAAGCCGCGCCGGGGGCTCCTCGCGAGCCGCCGCTACAACTATACCCGCGGGCTTTCGCAGCATCTTGCGCGCGTGCACGCGCACCCCCGCGCGCCGCGGGATTTGCCGCGTCTTTTGCGCGCCCGATAACGACGACAATAACGGAGGCGGCCTCAAAGTGTTGAATACTGTTAGCCCACTTGACGCGCGCATACTCATTATATCGTAGTGTACGCTCGTCCGGCGGGGACGGATTGTTACTTATACCGAGCCGCCTGCGGGAGGCTACCTCGCTCGCGCTGTAATTTATTTTATGGAAAGTGAGAGTCCGTAAATCGCGAATCCTTTTAATATTGATTTCACGTGTGAATGAATTTTTTATGCTACGAGCTGCTTCTTTTATCGGGCGATTTCCTGATCATTTATTTACTCTATAATTATCATATCTTTATCGTAGCTCTTCTTTTATTATGTGCATTGCATTACTATCACTTTTTTTACCATAATTCGTATTAACATGAATTAAAATGATTCTTAATTCTGTATTTGTTTTTATAATCGAGTCGATTTGTACTAATAGATTAAATTTAAATATTTACATCGTCAACTATGGTTGAATTATTAGGCGGAATCTGCGCTGTAATAAAAGAGAAGTTCAAGTGTAGTGCAACGATTATCATGTATTTTAATAAATTTCCATATTTCGCGTAAAAATCATTCCTGGCAATGGCTGGTAATAGAGCTGCCTCTATTTATACTTTTCGTGCATTTTGAACAAATTTTAAAATACTCTACTACTAAAAATATTTCTATTGTTTTTTTCCTTATTATTTAAATGAGATTCAGATATAATTAATGGGTATAAGAGCGATGTCATTTAATTTTTTGTTGGTATAATTTGTAACAGCAAATTATACCAATGATTTTTAAATAAATTTTGGGTTTTCTTTTATATGAAATATATAATTTAATAGCGGTAATAATAATTAGTTTTTTTTAACTAAATGCGCAAAACTCGACTTCAAACGTGTTTCACGTTTGCAAAGCACTTGATTTCCGCATTTTTAACGATCAGTGCGCAAAATATTTTTCTTTGCATACTAACTGATCTTGAGACATCTGATACATATCTGCAAAACGGATGATTTTTATTGCTCGAGTGACAACCTGAATTTGTGCAGAAGAATTAACCGACTTATGGATCTGAATTGAAATATATTATGGTTGCATTGATTTTATTGATGATCATTAACAGAATTTATTAGTGTACATTTTGTAAATTCATGCAAGTTACGTTATTTTCTTATTCAAAATACATACTAACAGAATCTAACTTCTTGAAAATCTGATTGTCCGCATCATTAGTCTGTTAACCTTAATTTCCATATGCCAACTGGATACAAAGCGGTACGAAATTTAAATTATGTTTTAAGATTCTTCGATAAACTTTAAACGCGAGTCATTTCAAGTCAATTCGATATTTCTACCACTTCCATTTGAAATGGTAATTGTGCTTAAATTTCTATTTAATTCGGTGAATAAAATGTACCAGATTAAATACCTATATCAGATAAACTCAATAGACATTTAATTTCTCGAAGTTTCGTACAACATTTAAATGCATCAGTCTGAATATTCGATTGACCGGCAGGAAGAATAAACTTAGGTTCGATAGTGGATCAAAGGGCAATCCTCGATTACTCCAAGTTTATAGTTTTTGTATTTCGAATTAATTAACATGCAAAACAGTAGCTCACAATCTATAAACTACTTCCTTTCTATATTCACTTTCCAGTACTCTTCCCCGACAGTCGAGAAATTTAATGCCTCGACCCAACCACTGCAAATTTATTACGTACAATTAACAATCAGGTCGATAAATACCGATATATTTTTACTCCCCAGTTAAAATATCAACGTACATCGATTTCGACGTTTAAGATTACGATCAGCTGTCCCATACACATGTACGGGGACTGACAGACACACGCGAGAGGGCACTACAAAGGAGGCGAGGAGGGAGAAACGAAGAGTCCCAGGGTCCGGGCTACACGGGCAGGGAGAGCCGCGTGACGCGCTAGATGTACGGATTAATTAACGATAAGGCCTAATGAGCGGCAGGTGAGCCGGGTAACCGGCCCCCGTATGCGCGTATATGACGCGGGCGCATCCCCCGGTAAAATACAAGTGCGCAACTTACACGCGAATAGATGAAGGCGGCCAGATAAACCGGAAAGTGCTGGGGCCGCAATTCCGCGCGCGAATGTGCGTGTGTTCGCGCCGATAATGAGGACGAAAAGGGAACGCGACGCCGGCGAGCTTAATCCGATTACCCGCCCAATAAATTATCGCGTCGGTTTTGCTCGCGCGTATGTATATATACGGACGTGTGTGCACACGAGCTCGCGCGACGGTCCCCGTGCGTAATTAACGAAAGGTCCGAATCGATTAAATCGAGCCGCCGGTGTGGCGGATCCGTTTCGGCGGAATCGAAATCGGGATCCGTCGCGACGGGGAAAGAGGCCTCGCTGACGCTCGAGCGTACGCGAGGCTGAAAGAGTCACGTCCCGTGAATTGTGGGCCACGTGACGAAGGCGTGAGCGAGGCGCGACGCAATGGAACAATGCCATCGGTGCTCTCTTCGAGGAGGAATGTCACCTCGCGCCGCACCCATCTCTGTCTCTCTTTCTGCTCGCCTTTTGCCCGATCGGGTCCGCGTGTATAAGCCGCGGAGAAAGCCGAAGTGCCTGGCCCCCAGCTTATTTAGCTCCAACAATGACGCCTCGACTTTTGCCTTTACTTTTTATTTCGCGCCCCGCGCGCTCGGAGCTCGCCCACGCGCATCTCGGAGATTATTTTCAAACGGCGATGCGGGAACCACCGGGAGAAAGTGTCACGCTCGACTTTTTTCAGATTCTATACTTCGTGAACGAAATATTCATTGCGAGAATGTGAAATAAAGTGTCCTGTTGGATGGTCTTTACTTATATTCTTTAACATATTTTATATTTTATAAGCAATCTCAGAAGCCCAGCGTCGCTAGATATTCCTTTAGTCGAAATTTGCGGGGTTTACTGCCCGAAAATTATAAAATAAAAACGATGAGAAAATCTGGTTGTCGTGAGTAGTTGCTCTTAGACATCACAACTAATTATTAAACAGATTACTTGTAGTTATAGTAATTTTTGTACTATTTTTAGTGATTGTAATTGAAAAAATAGCTCGTAAAAATAAATAAATGGTCTCTCATTTTGTGGAATGAAAATCTCCTTGATTGCATTCCAATTGGAATGCAAAGAATCAAACATTTCGTACTTTTCAAAAAATCAGGCAGCACATAAAAGCTTGCAATAAACTGTTTCAAACTATAAGTATTTCACGATCAGATTATAGTGACACACCATTACAATACAATTTTTCCATTAAACGATATCGGCACTACTTTTCACTAAAAATCCAGCAGGATTTTAAAGCGAAATCAATTATCAATGCCATGGCCTTTTCGCTTTTCAATGAATCATAAAAAATTCAAAAAATTCGCCTTCTTTGAGAAAGAAAAATCAAATCAACATTCAACAATATTTATAAATGTTTTAAGACTCACACTACAAGAAAAAAAAATAAAACCGACATTTTTCAGCAGTGGAATCGCACGAGTACAACGATCGCCGAAGCCGAGATGGAGGCGGTGCGTGCAGTAAAAGTCGTACGCAGTTGACGAGCGTACGTGTCACGCACTTTATAAGAATGCGATAAGCCGAGCTGGCGGCCATGCTCCTCGTCGGACGTACGAGCACACGAACACACGAGCGTGCACCCGTACACTTAGACGCCAACGTCGCGGTGTGCCGGTGCCATTGTGCCGGTTGGCCCGACGACGACGATGGCGCACACCTCAGCGCGAAGTCGCGTAGCCGCCTCGAGCTCGGCTTGACCCTGTTTTCCACTAAAATATACACGAGCGGCATGCGAAATGAGGGAGTCGACCGCTGGCCGACCGATCGCTACCTCGCGCATACCTTCGAAAGCCACCGCCGAGCTCCTCGGCCGAGTCGCGCGAAACTCGCCGGATCGTACTACGACGTTGATAAATAATTCGCGGTCGCGCGTACCAGGGGTCGAGAGAGTAATACCCTGCCCCCGGCTCGGGTGTAATTCCTCGGTCATTAAGTAAACTCGAAGCGCCTCTCGCTTCTTAAACAAATTCATCGACGCTTGCCGCGGCGGCGCGCGCAATTAACGCAACAATAGCAATTTCGCGGAGTCAAGGTCGCGGCGCTCAAGGTGCACAAAAGGAAGGAGCTATCATCCCGAGGGCCGCGGACCAACGACGCGCAATTAATAAGCGCGGAACGGAGGGTCGCCCGGTGGCTTTTTCCAGAAAAATGGCGATCCCGCGATTACGCTATCGCAATTACCGCGTAATTTGCGACGCGCCGCTCGCTCCCCCCGCGCCGGTAATAACAAGGACAGGCTCGGCTCATTCCCATCGTCGCGGAGTACCGGAAAAAGGGGGGGAGACGTATCGCGGCTCCTCCGAGGCGTCGTCGCGCGTCCAGTGCACGGCGAGCGCAATAAAGATTATCGCGCGGTGTACGGGTGTACCGGGGGTGCAAGAACGGGTGTTAGCTCGTTACACGGCCGGCTCCCCGGCGTACGCGGCCCGCCGGCTCTTATTATCGCGGCGCGCTGCAATTAAAGAAGGAAGTCTAGAAATTAGCGGCGGTGGTGCGTCGGCCTCCGGTGCAAAGGCGGAAGGGGGAAATTAGGGGAACTTAGGTGAGCGCGCGGGAGGGAAGGCGCAAGGCGAAGAAGGCGCAGAAAAGGAAAAGCTCGGCGAGAAGTGGGATGGCTCTGAATATGCATGCGGGAGCCGAAACGGGATGGGGGACGCGGGAGAGCGACGAGATAAGGGCCGACTTATTTTTCCTGCCTCTCGTTTTCTACGCTTCGTCCTTATTTTATTTTGGCGCTAACTACCCGACGGCGCTCGCTGCGCTGGAACCTCCTCGGGACGCGGCCTCGTTCCCCGTGTCTCGCTAGCGCTGCTACTTGTCCTGGGCATCTCGCCCTCGCGTCGCCAACGTCGTTACTCCTTACTTTTTTTCTCACTCCGTCTGCTCATATTTCTTTTGCTTTTTTATTTCCTCTTATTTGTGGTTTATTTCACGCCTTTCTTGTTCTATTTCCAGATTTCACTGGGTACCATTGACTTTGCTATTTCTACTATCAATTACGTTTACTTTCAATTTATAAAAAATAATGTACATTTTCTTTTCCAGTCTTTGATAAATTATTAGACATTTCAGTAGCTCATTAAAAGAATTATAGCAACGTCAAGAAAACAGTAGACACGTATTAAAATAACAAACACTGTTGTTGAACCAATAATTGAAAGCTGCCAGAGAACAAATACATTAATTAAGAAACATAACAATTAATTTGTAAGAAAGTTGCGCAGTATATAACTTTGTTAAAGACAAACAAGACTCTAACTACAGTCAGATAAATGTAGATATTTTTAAATAAAATTGTTATTTATCAAAATTGCCAACTACTTTAAAAGTCAAAATTAATGTATTTAAATGAATGTTAAACGATTAAATAAAAAAAACTGCTTTGAAAAGAAATCTCTTTAATTCAAGAGCGTATTGAATAAACATTAAAACTTTTATGCGAAGCTTTACGCCGGTTGTTGAGAGTGATACAAAATTTTGTGTTATATTGCATATAGACAAAATAGCCAAATGAATAAATCTCCTGGCTGTTTTGGCGAATCGTTCGATTTATTGAAATGGGAAGTTTCGCAAGCGAATGCAACTGGTAGGGCTTTGCCCCGTTATAGGATTAAATTAATGCCATTTTCACAGCGTTACGATTATTGAGCCCGCGAGCGTGCCCGCAATATTCATCTGGTAACAGAAACTTTTATTAAACTCTTCCACCGTGAAATATTCAGCTCGCGGATGAAAAAAAAAAAATTGCCGCAATTTTCGTAAATCAAAATTTTTCGTCAAAATATTCATCCCAAGTGCTCGCAAAATGGCGAAGTATCAAACGTATATCCGTCGCACCACCAGCCAGTGTGAATTTCCAGAAAACTTGTAGATTCAAAAGCGATAGTAACCAGGTCTACCCAGAAGTCCCAACCGAGGGAAAACAAACACAGCCGGTCGCGGGAAAAAAGGAGCCACTCTTCCATCGGGAAATCTATCGATCTACGGGTGCCGCGATCGTCCGTGCGATCGGGCGATAGGCGTTTATTTTTCGGAAGAGACCGCGGCGCGGCGGAAGAAAACGTCGGAAGAGCCCGACGAAATCGGCGAGCGTACGCACGCGGCTCCGATTAGTATGCGCCCGCGGTCTCATCGCGCGCGCGCTCGCTCGTTGTCCTTTCCTTTTTTTTTTACGAGCTGCAGGAACCACTTCCTTTTTTTCTACCCACAGCGATTATCGATCAAAAAGCTCATGAATATGCATGGGGGGAGCGGGGACGAGGGGGAGCGGGGGGCCCGTTCCCCGAGAGCGCACGCGCGTCCGCGTTTTGTGGGAGCCGAGCATCGCCTATAACCATCGCGTAAATACGCCGGGGTCGTGGATTGCTGGAACCTCGTTTTCGACTCGATTATGGCTTGCTCGCGGCCTTCCTTTTATTTTACTCCGCCGCTTTATTCCCTTTCTTTTTAACGTGTTCGACGTTATTTTACTCGACAGTCGATCCTTCTCCTGTTCTTTGCTATCGTCACATGCTTGATTTATGGAAGAATTTTTTTTTACAGGGTAGATTAATGTAAAGCGATTTATGGCTCATATGCGTAAATAGTTTGTTATTAAATTAATAAATTGCCCAAGAGTAATTACAATCTGTTCTCTACTTACACATGCGACGTTCGTTGATTAAATCCATCAATAATTTTGAACAACATTGTCCAAATCTTTCCTGAAATATAATATAATTTTACATACATTAACAGACAAAAATTTTTATGTAGTTTATTATACTACAATTATTACATTAGTCAATGAATTTCGGTTAATAATTGAAGGACTTTATCAATAATTTGTAATTATTGTAAATTATGTATATTCTAATTCAAGATATAAATATTTATGTTTTTGAGAAGTTACAAATGTAACGTTGAAAAGAAAATATTAGTAGGGAATTACAATATAATTTATAACAATCAACGATTGCATAATTTATTTCAATCAAATCAGCGGAATGGAAATGAAATCATATACATGTAAACTTATTTTATAAATGTAATACCTGATTAAATTGGATAATTAATCATGAACAGAATAATAGACACCCAAAACAAATTGAAAAATAAGAAATTTACATTTGGAAATCAAGTAATGTAACGTTGTAATAAAATCGAATATTAATTAATACGATGGTTTATTCGATTTAATATTAACTTTACATTTACATTGTTTGATAAATATTGAATTGGATAAGTTTGAAACAAATTTATAAAGAAAATAATGTAAAAGAAGCATCGACAAAATTAAAATTTGATCAATACTTCGTTTTACAGTTCCACGTAAATGTTATCACTTTAATCGTGACAAATAAATTATCGTTTTAACGTACAACCTACCGCATAATTACACTGCGCAATATGAAGCACACCTCATTGTAAAAGGAACAACAGGCGTAATTACGACTATAAAAATGATTAGCGCGCGCCTGTCCGCGCGCAAAGGTGAAGCGCGTACATCAAAAAACGCGCGGGAATCCAAAAGGCAAACGTTCGTTTTGGACTAATTAACAAGCGGCAGCTCGGCTTTTTTACTTTTTTTCCGAAAAAAAAAGAAGGCTAATAAAGACCAGGCGGACGGCGAGCATTTTTTTCTCATGCTTTCGCCACTCGCCATAAATTTCCGCGGGCGTTCGGCGACGCACGGCGAAGGAAGCACCGGGGATCTTCCCCTTTCGGGGGGGATAATAAAAATTTTCCCGCGCAAACGAGGTCCACCCATAGAAAACAGCTGACTGTCGCTCTCTCTCGTTCCCGGTGGAAAAAAAGAAGGAAGGCAGGGAGCTCGGGAAAAAGCGAGGAAGAGAGCGGCTCGACGGAGCGAGGGAGAGAAAAAAGGAGAGCGAGAAGCGAAGCGAACAAGCAACGAGCAACAACGGTCAGGCCGGCGGTAACGAGATAGAGGATCGCTCGGCGAACGGAAGTGGAAGAGCGAGCGCCGCGACGTGTACGGCTCGCTCGGGGGTTCCGCGTGTTGTGCGCCCGCGCTACACGGCGGCCCGGTGTACACGTCGCCCGCGTGTAACAACGTCGCGGCGCAACACACGTATACACACCGCCGCGGCAGGAAGGAAATGCGAAATAAATATAGCGGCGGCGGAGAGAGGCCCCTGTGGGGATCGCCGCCGCGGCGGCGGCGGCTCGCTTGCACCACTTGAAAACTGGACGCGCCAGCCAGTCCGGCCAGAAAGATACATATTTTTAAATATTTTAGTCACGCTCCGCAATCGCCTCGTCACGCAGCCTTGCCGCCTACTCTCTTGCCTACTGCCCATTACCTACCCACTACTTACTCGCTCGCGCTCCCGTGGGGTGTACGGTTCCTAGCTGTGTGTAGCCACTGCGCTGCTCCTTTGTGCCCCTCCCCCTCCCGCCACCCCCTTTGATGGCCGGCGTAAATTATCGCGCGCTCCGGACAAACGAGAGCCGAGCGCTGCCCTCGCGACGCTTTTATCGGTAACGAGTCGACGCGATTGCGAGGATGAGCCGCTCCTCGCGCTTTATCCGGACGGGAAACTCCCGGGATAAGATTTCTCGATCGCCTTGCGCTCTAATTACACTTCGTACGCATACCAAGAAAAAGTGAGCGCGTACCTTTTTTTTCGTTGCGATGCGAGGCACGCGCGAACCAATTAGCTTTTAATGAGCCCTTCGGCCGAAAAAAAGCTCGATAAAATATATGGCTCCATTGTGCCCTCGGGCGCGAGCGAGTAAATCACGCGAGTGACAAATAATTTAGGCATTTATTCAATTTGGACGCCGTGGCGTGGAATTGCTCGGCGCGAAGGAGGCATCGCCCGTATTTGCCCGACGCGCTTATTCCCTTAATTTATTAATAAGATTCCGGAGGAGGAGGAGCGCACTGGCTCCGCTCGCCTTTAATTTCCGGCAATTTGATCGCCGGCCGGCCGCGCTTCTACGCGCGCGCACATGGGAGGCGCGCGCGCGCGCCCGTGATTTAAGAGTGAACGCGCGCGAGGCGTTAAAGTCGGCTAATTCGCGCGAGCCGCGCGCCGCGCAACGTAATGAATGCACGGCCGAATCATTATCATATTCGCGGTAATCGATTCACGTAACATCGTTTACGTTTTTTGCATTCGAGGCACCGCCGCGAGCAGCGCCGCGCTCAGGCTCCGAGCCGCCAAAGAGAAGAGCGAAAGTAAAAGTGCGAGCCTGTTTATTTATGCGGCATCGGGATTCTTATCTCGGATGGATAATGACGGGAATCGATTGTCGGGCGAAGCTACTTCTGTCTTGGCATTATCGCGGGTAATTTATTCTCAAGAGATTCAATATTGCGCTTCGAAACATTTCAGTGACTTTGTAACCGACTTTGTGTAATAATGCCGATTTATGTACTTGATACGTTAACTTGAGTATAATGAGTTTGTCGTTTGAATACAGTGATGTCCGACAATAGGGCACGGCTCGAAACGAACTTATAATATGTTATTTTTTTCGTTTGTTACAATTGTGAATTGTTAAAATTAACATATTTCGTGCGTTACTTTAACAAAATATGCGATATTTGTTACTATTAATTGTATTCCGTTACGTACGTCAACTCGTGACATATTTGTTGCGTGTTAAATTAACAAACTGTTTGTGCGTTTTTTTTTATTATAACAAACGAAATATGATAATTTTTTGAATCCGAAAAAAAGTCGAGTGCAAAAGCTGCTTGCACACTAATATTAAACAATAATTGATGTGTAATTTAAATAATGTAAAAATCAATGTATGAATCAAAATCTTGTGCTTTACGCTCTAAAGATAAGCTCGAAAACTAGTGTATAAAAACAATAATTTAAAATCTATTTGTAAATATTATATTGAAATAAGTCAAAGGTGAAGTAGTGCATAATTAAAATTACTTTACACACTAATATGTAAAAAAAAAACGATTTGATTGTTTCACCAGTTAAGGGATATTTTTGTAGTATTATGTTAAAGAGAAAACATGTCTGTAAGGTAGCGGTGAGCAAAATAAAATAGAGATGATTTCCCGGAACAAGTTTAAAATGCAGACAAACCCGTCAACGGCAAAGTCAGTGATTTATGTACCTGCATAATACGAAGCGAAGAGACAAAACACGAGGAAAACGCGAGGTAGCGAAGAAGAGCTTTTTTTTTTCTTTTTTTTTCGAAAAGCAGGAGACAAGCGCGGGGGCAGGTTAAAAAGCGCGACGAGGGGTAGAGAAAAATGAGAGGGAGAGCCTAAGCCAGGCGGCACAGTCGCGAAGTTCGGGCTCGGATTTAACGAGTGGACGCGTCATTAGAGGTGACAGTAAAGGAGGCAGAAGTGTCGCGGCGCGGCGAGAGTGGAAAAGGAGGTGGGAGGCGAGGAACGTCTCCGGGCTGATGGCTTCGGACCGAGGAGAGCTGCTCCTCGAGGAGAGAGACGCACGCGGGGCGTAGGACGGTGTACACGGGGACGTCGCTGGAAATGAAGCCTCGGTGCCCGGAAAAATGCGAGGCTCTCCGTCTCCCCGCATACATTTCCATACATCAGAGCCCGAACTCGCAGCTTTTCTGGAGCGGGAGAGGACGCGCCGCGGGGCTAAGCGAGTCAAACCTCGGCGAGGAGGCGCCGCCGGGGGATAAGAGGGTCACCGGAATAAATCCGGCTAATTAGACGAGGAAAAACCGCGAATTAATTGCGCGACTCCCTCGACTGCCGCGCGACGATTTTCGATTTCGCCAAGCCTCGTTCGACATTGCTCGCCTAAAGTCAACGAAATCAAAGCGCAAATTCGAGAATATATTTTACGGAGATGTTTGCCCTCCAGCCCGGGGGAGCCTGGCATTTGTACGATTTCTTTTATCGAGAAATTTTATTCGATTTATTTTACTTCTAATATTTGAATGTAGACTTTCCTTGATTATATAGAATATTCAATTTTTAATGTTTTTTTAAACACTAATGAAATGTAGTAATTTTGCGAAGAAAACTGTGTTTATTTATTTAGCAGATTATAAAATACAATGTGCAATAAAAATTTAAAAAATGCAAGGACAGAATGATTCGATAAAAATTAAAGTAAACGTTAGAATTAAGTGTTCTGGTTGATAAACATTATCAATCTACGTTTTAAATATTGGAAAATAATGACTGCTCTAAATAATTACTAAGTAAAAAGGGCACAAGTACTTAGATTTATCAGAAAGTAATATTCCATCAAGAAATGTATTGTTTACGCCAAATATTTGTTGCTTCGATCAACCACTTCCGTTTAACTGTGACTTTTCATCATTTTTACCATATTTCTGGAAGCTTTTACTAAGTTGTGAGTAGTTATTACCAAACTGTTCACTTGATTCGAAGACATTGATCTTTGAATAGCAAATTTTCCAAAAATGTAAGACTTATTTTTACATATCACCATTTTATTAGTATATAGAAGTAAAAGGATGCAAAGAGTTTTTAAAAGCCCGCCAGATTCATTTACGTATTCAATACCTTTGACATTTGTGTTATCATTCTTTCAGTTTTCATCACAGTTAACAAGAAAGCTTATACTTTACCGTTCCTTCAAACTATAATATAAGGTAAGAAATGAGTTTTCTTCCATAAAAGTCGCACGGCGCTTCTAAGCTCCCGGAGCCGGTGCGTTATATGGCCGGGGCAAAGCTCGGAAAAAGCCGGTGACCAAGCGACTCGCCGCGCGCGCTCTCCACCAAGTCAAATACAGCGCGGAAGCGAGGAGACGGAGGTCGGGGCGGGAATCGGATGAAAAAGCGAGATAGACAGTTTCTTCGGCGAGCCGGGAGTGGTGCGCTATATAGGCGGCGAGGAAGGCTTTAGCCGCAGCGGAGCGCCGGAGTGTTTGCGGGGCCGCGCGCTCGAAAGCTCTCGAGGCTCTCCGGTGCGGACCGAGGACCCGGGGGCTCTCGCATCGGGAATGACGCCGCGGAGGACGAATGGATGGAAGGCTGAAATGCAGATTTCGCGCGATTCCCCGACTCGCCGCCCGTCTCTCGGCTGAAATTTTCTCTCTCTCTCTCTCTTACGTTCGCCCCGGCGCCCCGGCGCGAGAGGAGTCCCGCTTCTTTAACGCAAGGCGCCTAGGATTTACTTAGCGCTCGAACTCACTTTATATACGGCCTCCTGCCTCGGCTCGGCATTTTACGCACTGCCGACCGTGTGTACACAGAATGCGTCCGGAAAGCCCGCCATTTCCCACCTGTTCTCCTTACATTCTTTTGGCCTTTACCGTTTCTTACCTTTTTTTTCATCGTTTCTGCTGTGATGAGCTGGCAAATACCTTATCTTTATTGCTTCTACGGGTATTAATCTTACCTCAAGTATGTCCACAATTTACATTTGAAAAATCGTATTTTTATCAAAATATTATAGTTTTTTAATTGGGTGCAGGGAAATATTGAAATAAATTACACTATTCGCTCAAGCAGTTATTCATAAGTGGTTTGTGATTATACATAATTCCAGTTATAGGGGTTTCTTTTGAATAGCACATTAAAAGTATATTAAATCCTTATTTATTGTTATAAGATCAATAAATTTAAATTTTTTCAATTTTTAAGATCGTATTTCTTCATTATTTCATCCTAAATATCAGAGACAGTGCGAGCGTACATTACTTGTCATTAGAAACAGATTTTTTTGAGTAAGAACAAAATGGCTATTCAAGTACAACATCAAATCTGAGTATTGTTTTTGTCGAGCGGAATGACTGATTCTGACGGAGGAGAAAAGCCGGGAGTACCCCGGGGCGATCATAAGTCAAAGGCGTGTAGCACATAATCGCGCGGCTCGAGAGCCGTAGAAAAATCAATCACGCCGATCGAGCAGAGAGTAGAATCGGCGGGCGATGTTGGCTGGACGGCAGGATTCATTAGGCGCCCTCTCCTCGTCGGCGAAAGAATAGGAAGAATCGACGTCAGCGGCATCCCGCAAACGCGGCTCCACACACAGGCCGGGGCGTTACGTGTAGGAAGCCGAATCTTAGCGTAAACAAGGGGGTGGTCGAAGGCTCTCGGGCTCGCTCGAGTGGCATATATACGGCGTATCCCAAGGAGCCGCGGCGAAGAAGAGAGAGGTGGGTATATAGCGACGCGTCATTGCCGGCCGGGGCGCGTGATCGATGGCGCTGCCCGTTATCTCCTTCCACCCCCTAGCCGCCTGGACGCCCGCCCACCCCCTTCTTCCTCGAGCAATTCATCATCTCCGTCTGTTTTTCACTTACTTTATATGCAACGTATTCCATAATTTTTATTCAGCCAGGCCGTACCACCACCACCCCCGGCTCTCTTCCACTAAACTACCCCCTAGTCTACTTTCTCCACCCTCTCGTTCTTTTCTTCTTCCTCTTCTTTCTTTTCCCTCCCATCCTCTGTTGTGCTGTTTTCTCCGCAGAGCCGCCCTTTATCCAAACTGTGGCGAAGGTATGCGCTAACTAAACTTTATGCTGATTCATCGAAAATCTGTAGGCCTCTCTCTGTTTTAAGCGATCGAGATGTGCTCCAGTTGTAACGCACTTCTTAACGGCTTTCAAATGGGGATAAACTTTCGTGCATCGAACGAATTCTTGGCGGTTTTGTAAATTCGCAAGAAAATGCAAAGAATAAATCAATGAGCTCTTGAGTAGATGCATATCGAGTGGATGTGCATCAAGATAGTTTGCATACTATCTTTCAAACTTTGATCTTCTTTTACTGAACTTTTCTGCAGTTCAAAGAATAAAGAACTTATATACACTTTTTATAAAGTATGTAGACTGCATTTTCTATCTATTTTGTGCGTAAATAATCCCATACATACATGTTTACGTACATAAAAATTAATTTTTATTTCGAAACCCTGCCTGATATTTGCTACCGACAAAACTGCTGTTGTTAACTTTTTTTTATAAAATATAGAGAATACATAATTAAAGTATAAAAAATATATTCCAGCACATATATTTCAAAAAAATTCAAATTTCTTGAAATTTATGTTCAGATTAATTTGTCTGTGCTTTAATAAAAATTCCGACAAAATCAGTCATGCAAGCTGCTGTCTTAGGCACCCGGGGCGTCGGACGTCGGTAAGAAAATTCTGGCTCGCGCGCGCGCTCATCTGCGTGGGTTCTTTTTGGTCAAGGAAGAGTATCTGTCTATATCTCCGGGATTACGCAGATTGCGCGCGACGTTCCATACATATGCTAAAGGATCTGGATGGAGATCGCGCGCGGGCGCGTTTGTTCGGTCAGTTTGATTTATCGGCATCGAAATCGGCCGCTCTAAATTTCTGGGAAAATATGCTTCCACACCAGCTCTCACTCGGAGCCGCCCTTCCCGGATTTCCATAAAATGAATTATTAGACAATCGACCGATCCGTACAGCCTTGTTTTGGCTAACGTTATAATACGCTCCTGTTTTTTTTTTTTTTCGGTGGAAGAGATACACGCAGTTTTGGACAAGCCTTGGGATTTTAGCTGAAATTTACAGTTTTTACTTGTGCTACACCGAAAATAATGCACGTCATTCAAAATCTTGTGAAAAACTTTGTTTTATTAAGCTCAAGTGCACTAAATAAAAAGTAACATTTTTCTGCTTGTATGTATCGAGGTAGTTATGTCAACATGTGTTAAAGTCTGTTGTTAATATAATGAATATGTAGTAAATGTTGTGTACTTTATCTATAGGGGTATATAAATTTATAAGCCCTTTATTATGCACGTTGAATAAAATTGCAAGCTGTAATTAAGTAACTATATAATATGGTAGTTGTGTTTATTACACCTTTAAAATATTTTAGATAATAATATATCACATTTTGAAAATCAGAAGAGTGTGTAAAATATTGTACTCAATCAACAAATGTTTTAATAATCATGTTTCTGTTTTAAAAGTAACCCTTAAAATTAACATAAGTTTTATACAGTTACAAGCAGAATCCAGCAGGAAGTCCGGTTTCTCGAAATTATCGACTTTGATAATATCAACGTCCCTTTGGCGGTATGCCGACGGTTAAAAATGCAATTGAAAATAAAGCAGCAGGAGATCCAATGGCTCTTTTCTTTTCTTTGTAATTGCCGCATGTTAATACGTAATCTAAATGGCTATCCACGTTTATAGTGTAAACCGTAATTTTATTTAAATGTGTATGACAACTAATTTCTTATTTCATTCGCGAATTAACAATTTGATGCTAATGTTATTGAGGTACTTTAATCTACCTTAATACAAAAATTATATGAAAGTAATATTTTGCATAATTCTTCAACGCTGAAATTTAATGGTATAAGTATTTATTTAATGATATATACTTATAAAAAAAGCGCGTGTGAAAGTATTAATCTTAATTTGTAATATATTATCATGCAATAAATTATAGGAATAGTAGAATAAAAATAACAATTTCTAAAATTACTTTCGCGCTTTAAACATTTATAAACTAATAACGGTATTGTTAACTTTAGATACAATTTATTACACTTACAAGGTAGACGATCGCGTTTCATGTTTCTACATCACTTTCTAATAATTCTAGCATTGTTACTGCGCCATTTCACACGCTTATCTTCGAATATTATAGTTAACTTATCGCCTACGTAGAAAATTTATTTATTCCCCTCGTCCACGAACGCCAGGTATCGAAAGAAACGTCCTGAGCATAAAAATAGAAAACCTTGAGGAAGTGGGAAACGCGCGATCGAGAGGCAGAGTAATAGCCCCCGGCTCGATTAGCATATCAAGAGAAAAAGTCATCGTGCAGCCATAAAAGTTTATTCCCGTGGCGTGCGAGGGAGCACGCGAGCGTGGAGCCGAAAGGAGAGAAAAAAAAAGGCCGCGCGCGTCCACGCGAAGGGGTTGTAATCGCCGTTACGCCAATGCCACGGCCGACAGTTTGCGCTTATTACGCGCCTCGTCCATCTCTCTTGGGCGCTCGCACCGGGCCCGCGCGAGTCACGCTCGTCGCGCGGCGTGTATCCTTCCGAAAGGAGACGAGCCATCTGAGCGGCTCCCCGTAGATGGTATCGCGGGGAGCGCGGAGGTCACGGTGCTTACGGCCGCCGGCGCAAATATATATTTTTCGGCCCGGCCGGGCGTGCATTGGCCTTCTCCCGCCGGCCGACTTTACGAGGGGACAGGAGCCCCCGATCGCCACCACCTGGCGCGCAAGGTGTTTCCGAATCACTTCGGCTCTCTCTTTCTCTCTCCGTCTCTCTTGGAGCGCGTGCCGCCCGAGGCGCGCGCGACAAGGCTTCGTTTTTTTTTTCTGCCCGAGCGTCACGGGTCCTCTTTATCAGAGGAGAGGACCGTTAAGTATTTCTCTTGATGCGGCTGTTTTCGACGAAATAATTGGCTGTTCCCCCCTATCTCGCTCTCGTAAATGCCTCGGCGCGAGCCGCGCGCGCTAAGGACTCGCGTGGCTTTATTGAGATTCGCCGGCTGGCCCCGCGCGCGCTCGCTTAATCGTCAGCGTATATCCTTTTAATAGACACTTCGCGAGCCTTTAACGCGAATGCCTCGCTTGTAAGCCCGGCGATATTCAGCCTGTGTTGATAAAGATACGATCCTAATTAGCGCTTAATTTCTTTATTTATTTTAATTTACTGACAAGCTTTTTATTCTAATGCCGTTCGTATATTATTTTGTCAGGAGTGTATGTGTGCTTGGATATTAGTCTGTTTATGTAGATTTACTTCTGGCATTTGATAGATAAAATATAACAAAGCTTTTTATTTCGCATGTTTTAATCCAATTTTTGTTAAAGGTAGTTAACTTTTCTATTACTACGTATTCGGTCGCGGAAAAAGTAGGATAGACTGACGTGTATGATGGTGCCCTCTACAAAAATATATCATTTTGAATGAAAAAGTTTACAGAGATGTATTTTCAATGAAAACACTGCAAAAAAGTTTTTTTCGAACTTTATTGCAATAGATAAGTATTTGATAAAAAATTATTTTTAAAAATTGAACAGTTTAAAAAACTATTGGATTGAACACACAATTAATTATCAAAATTATTTTTATTATTACAGTTAAATGTTTACTACTGAATTTGTATTAAATAAAATGAAAAATTACAGGTTGTTGGCGGATTTAGTACCTCCTTTAAATACAATGTATATAATTACTTAATTACAACATTTAATTTTTCTGTATCTGAACTCATTTATCTGAATGTTTACGATTATAGTAAATTTTTAATGGAAAAATTTGCTTTTATTTATTTTATCCATTAAAAATTAATTTCTCTTTAATGAAATCATACTGCTCTCTCACTGATATTTATACCTATACGTCAAGAATTTATTTAATCTCACGCTAAAAAAAGTATCTTTCCTCTTATTCACTTGACTCTTCAATTTAAGCATACATTTTATCACAGACTTTTTGAAAAACACCTTTCTTTTCGTGCAGATGCTCAAAAAGGTGATCAACGCCACGAAAGTAGGAAAAAGTAGCGGAGCCTTTTACGAGGGCTCCCCGCTAACCGAGCTGTCAATTTTTCGTCGTTTTTACGGCGGGCACACATGCAGCTTTCACCGGCAGCGTCCGCTCGCACTTGGCTATCTGCGCTATCTCGTGCGGCGCGGGGCTCGCTGCCCGGTCAGTCGCGCGCGCAGGTGAGGCCGCAGGTGGACCATCCGCAGCCGATCCCCGGTTGCCGGAGTCGACGGGACGCCGCTGCCGGCTTTGACCTCGGCGGGCTGCTATTATTTCTCGCGCATGCGAGGAGGCAGCGCCCGCAACGGAAGGACTGCGCCAGCTGCAATTTATCCGTGATGGCTCGCGGGAATCAGAGCGAGCTGCAGACGCTCGCCCGACGGGCGGACCATTGCGCAAACGCGATCCACGCTCTCGGATTTTTCAAAGCCCGCATTTATTCACGCACTCGGATTATTTTATCGCGGAACTATCGAGTGCTTTGTTTAATTTCGATGAAACGGTCCGCGGTGTTTAAACACGTTGATGGTGGGATGATATAGTTTGAGGTGCATTTCATTAATAGTTTGATAAGCTGCCTTGAGAATTAATGAGTGTAGTGATTAATTTTAAGTTTTCTGTTTATCTTCTTATATATCATTTCTAAATAATATTAATATTTTCTATATGTATAGAATATGTACTTCAGTACTATTATTAGTGCAGATCTGTTAGTTTATAATGCGTAATACATTATACTTGTGCAAAAATTGTAAATAAGTTCTTTTACAGGATATCAGTACTGATCAAGTTCCTGTCGTTAAACAACGAATGAATTGCGAACTTACATTTTATATCAAGAGACTGTGAATAGAAACATAAATCTTACTAATTTCAATTAATTAAGCTTGAAATGTAAATTTTTAAAACAATTGCTTAAACAAGACCTTTTCAATTATCACAAAATTTGCTAATATTTGTCGTAAGCAAAAAGATAAGAAATAAATTGCATTTGGTATTCAACAGCAGTTCAAATTGTAAAATCTTATTTCTTCAAATGAATCTAAAATTTTTGAAAGCTCTGCGAAATGTTTTCTCCAGGACATATCCGCATGTGGTTAAAGACCAGTTCAAGAACGCGCAGAGCGTAGCTACCGATTGAGCTTGCCTTCCGGCAGGCGCACGCGATGGGGAAGCTAAAAACTCAGTCGAGCTTGGGAGCTTGCGAGCTTTCGGGGTGCAGGTAGCGCCCCTCGCAACTTCCGTCGAGCGCCTCCAACAAGCTCCCTCCTGCCGGGCTCGCCTGGAACTACCATTCCGGCCGCGAGCTAAGGAAACGCGCTGTACCCTGCCTTATCGGCCTTATCACTCCTGCAAGCTCTGCTTCTTCCTTTATTCGACTTCGTACTCTAAGTGTTATTTTTGTTGGATCTTGTTCGTTTGTATACATCGTTTTAGACCTGACGTTTTTAAAATAGTTAAAAATGTCAGAATAAAGAGATCTCTTTTTAGATCTTAAAAAATAATAAATAGAATTATTTTTAAATTACAAATTTAGTGCTTATAAGGAATCTGATAATGCAGTTACGTGCATGTGCAATAAAATGTTGAATCCGTTCCTAAATGCAGTAAAAATTGCAGTTTGAAATTATCTGACAGTAACTTTTCTTAAATTACTTCTAATTATTTATTCTTCACCATTAACTCGCCCCTCTCTTCACGGCAAAAGTAAAACACACTCTAACACCTAATCCTCACAAATAAAGCTGCCGCAGCGTTACGCACCTACAAAAAAGGGTAAAACGCGGTCTGAAAAATCATTCAACCCGTACAAGGCGGGTAAAGGAGCAAAGCGGGACATTAATAACCGATAGGAAAAGGCAGGGCCGGAGTACAGGAGCACGTGCTCCAGTAGGATCGGGCCGCTTAGCCCGTGCTCACGCTCGGTCTGCGGCGCACGCTCGGCGCGCGGGTTGCGCGGGTAGTTTCTTTGTGAGTCGCGCGCGGGAGCGGGGAGCGGCGTTTTACGCTTTTTGTCACGTAGCACCCCATACGTGAGACTCGTCTACGTACGGCAGATTATACCTATCCGATCCGCGTGCGTGCTCGCCTTGGCCGCGCGCGCGCGAGCTCTCCGAGGGGGAGGGAGAACGCGCCACTGTCATACCAATTAATCGCCGGGAGATCGCTATCGCCATGGGATGTTTTCCGTCGCGGGCCCTACCTCGCCCTCTCTCCTCCTCTCGCTCTACGCTTATTACCTAGGAATGCCTTTCGCGGGCGGGCCTTTTTCACGCAGGAACGGTGGAAATTACAGAGCGCGCCCGCGCGGTGGGGAGGGCGCGCGCGCTTCACGCTTTCGGATCCCGTCGCAGACCGACTGACAGATGGCCGAGAGATCGGCCGGGGAAGCCAGATAAAGCGCGCCCGCTAATGAAGAAACTAGCCGCGAGAGAGCCGGCTCCTGCCATTCTTTAGCGGCCCGCAAGATCCCCGCGAGAGATTGCGGACGGCGCGGGGGAAACTACGCGCCGGCGGATTTTTCAACCGCGGCGACCGATACAACGACTCGACTTTTCTCTCTTTTCCTTTTTTTTTCGCTCGCTTCCACTAGGTTTTTACGCAGTTTTTGCCGGACGATCGCTCCCCGGAATTAATTTTCTCTCTCACGGCTTTTTTTTTGTTCTTTAGCGAAGAATTTTTTCGTCTCCTACGAGGAGCGATGCGGCTGGGATTTTATCGCGCATATCAGTTTAGCGCTGTTTTATAGATGACGCATGGGGGGGATCTCGTTCGGTATTCCGCGCCGGTAGACGAGGCTCAAACTCGTCGTGCGCGAATCGAATTTAACGCGCACTGCTTACTGAAAGATTGTCTCGGACAGCGTTTACGCACCCTTCACTCGCGCTTAAATCTACTCCTTTTTTTCCGGGCACTCCGTTGTTCTAGCATTTTTTATTTTTATTTCTTTTCTATTTTATTGTACTATTTCTTTATTTCTATTTTATATGATTTACTAAGATTTTTTTACGTGTCTATACATAGCTAGTGCATCAAATTTTATTTACTTCCATTATTTACTCTAAAAATGTGGAAGAGAGAAAATCACTTGATTCGTTATTTTAGTGATTTTTTTTTTAATTTTTCACTCTTCTACAATATGAGTGTTCTTCTCTTTATTTATCCATATTGTATTTTATCTATTTTATATTATTGACCTCATTCCTTATATTAGTTCTACAATCAATATGCCCATTACGAAATAGGAATCGTTAAATTTCCTTGGTTGGTACAAAAACTTGACTTAAAAATAATACTAACAGTGCAACATTACAATTTCGCTTTCGTCGGAACGTAATTCGACAGACGCAATTATTGACGAGCCAGTTACCTGCACACACAGGTAGAGGGTCTCGGTTAGACGTACGTGAGCGGCCGTTGGTCTGAAGTTTACTCCCGCGCTTCACGGCGGTATATCGCGGAGCGTAGGCGAGCGCGCGGGGGGCGACGGCGGCGGTCGCATATAAGCGCGAGATCGTGGGAAGATCGTAGGAGGAAACTTGTCCGCGGTTCCCGCGCGAGCGCGCCGAGAGGAGCTTATGTGTAGTCGTGCTCGTGCCTCTGGCGCAGCCTTTAAGACCCATGTGACACGTGGGAAACATTCGGCGTACGCGTGCACCCCCACCGCCTGTATACACACCTCGCGAGGATGTATCGCTGAAAAATATATAATACACCGCGCATTGTCTCCCCCGTCGGCGCGTCTTGCGCAATCTCGCGCGTATTTACGGTTGCTCTTTTTTTCTCGCTCGCGTTTTACGACGGCCGCGCGCGCGCGACGCGAAAAAAAAAGAGCCGCGCGCGCGTGCGACGATAAAAAGAGGAGGGAAAAAAAATGGAAGAGGAGGCGATCGCACCTCGCGGCGTTCACACGTCCGTGGGACTGGATCGTTACGAGCGCTATGTGCCGCGCTTAAATTCCTCCAGTTCCTTTCATTGCGCGCTATTCCAGAAATTTATATCTTTAAATATGCCTGATTGATGACTTCCTCGTGAGCCTGTGGCGCGCATTACGCTAGCATTGAAAAAAAAATATATATAACCGGGCGTTAATTAGGAAGCCGAGGCCGAAGGTTCACCGCTTTGAAAACGCCGTTTATTGTTTCCAGAATTGGCGGTGAAAATGGCATTCATTGTTTCTAGTGAAGACATTATGTTTTATGGCTGTACGAGTAAAACGAGCCGATGTAAAAAAAACTCGAGGCAATTACGACCGTCTATGTCTTTAAATATTTGCTCTAACTCTTTCCCTCGCTGATGTATACGAGTCAATCAATATTTCGACGATTCCAACGATTTTTTTTTTCGTGTTTTTGCATCTTTGCAAGTTCGAGCATCGCCTGTATTAATTTCCAATGGCGGGTCCGCATTGAAATTCCCGACTAGCCGTATATTGACGGCTGGTGTTTGTTTTAATTTACATCAATAAACATAATTCCATACTCATTAGGCAGCCGTCGATGGCTGTGAGGCCGTCGCCGCGGAAAGATGAAAAATCAGCGTCGCGCGCAGGAAATCCGTTCGGTCGCGCCAACGCGTACCTATACGAAATTTCGGCCGAAGTAAAACAAAAAAAAAAAGAGAGAAAGGAAAGGAAAGAGGTGGAGATCGATAAGAAAGCGGCAGCGGCCCGGTGGCGCAGCGGCAAATTGAGTCCAAGTGGGCGCACGCACGGGAGTAGGGAGAAGGTCGCGCGCACGCAACATGCGATTGACGAGGAACAAAAGAGAAATAGAGAGGGTAGGTCGTGGGAGGGTGGGAGAGAGAGAGAGCGAGAGAGAGAGGCGGGTGATTGATTTTTGTCGTGCGGCTTTGCTCGTCGCTGTCCGCTATCCGCGATTGTGCGCCCGTGGGGTGAACCGCCGGCGTCGCGACGCCCTCCGCCGATTGGCGGTTCCCGTCCCCCGGGGGCGGCGCTAATCACCAGACCGTGCACGAAGCGACAGAGACGGAGCTGCCGCCGCGTGCGAGCGACCGAACGCGCCGCTGTCTGCCGCCGGAGCGACACCGGCTGCCGAATCTAGACACAAATACCAATGCTTTTTCCACGACAATTACATCCTATCCTAGATCTTCCCCGGTGTCCACTTCACTTCCCTTCTTCCCCTGCTCCATTTTACATATCCATTCTACTTCCCCAAATTTTTCCTTTTTTTTAAGTATTCTTTTATTTTTGGGGGGAAAAATACTGGTTTTGTGAAATGTGGTAAAGCATTAGATGCAGATTTCAAAAAAATTGAAAAAAAGATGTAAAAATTAAAAATAAGTGGGTATATTCTTCACGTCTTTTCTAAGTACACGAGCTATAATCATAAAAGTGCATTCATTGTGTTTCCTTCGCTACGGTCTGCAGTAAAGCTCCCGAACAATTTAAAACAAAGTATTCATCGGCGGGATCGTAAAGAGGAATGGCTTGGCACTTGTTCGTTACTTACTTTCAATCTTATTCACAGTCATTCTGATGGACAGTAATTATAAGTTGCTGTGCTGCATTCGCTTTCTCATTAATGTCATGCATAAGGTGTTAATTCTGCAAATGAGCTTTATATAGGATTTACTGTTTTAACTTTGAAAATAAATTTATACGCAGGCTTTATTTTTTATTTCGTAGCATTTAAAAGGATCGCTTATGAGTAAAGCATTTTATTGCTATTTTATTGAAGTTGAAATGCACTTTTATATAGATTTTTATGAAATAATCAGAAATATAGATGTAGTCTTTAATTAATGTATAAAGAAATAATCTGTGGTGAATTTTAAGTGCATTTAATTTACATTAGTTCGGTTAGTATTGTAATTTAAATTAATACTTGAAAATAAATGAATATATTCAAAGTAATTTTTTACAGGTTTATTAAAATTACTTTATTATAGTTTATTTGTAATCTATTTTATAGAATTTTCGCATAAAGAGAAAAATAAAGATTTATTTATGAAAGTACAAATCAAGAGATTTTATAGCGGTTTGATTTATTTGATTGACATATTCCTATAAAAATGTGGACAGTAAGAAAAACAGCATACAATATTGTAAAATGCGTAAATTATAAACGTGCTTCTAAAAGGAAAAAATGTATTATACAATATGAATCTGATATCAAAGATTGAACTTCTTGAAGTTTTAATAAATAGGTAAGTAAACATTTAAAAACTGTATTAATAATGAATGTTTCGCTGAAATATAAGTAAAGAGATGAACTATTAGTAAAAAATTATAATTGCAACTGGTTTAAATAACGTGACGATCGAGGAAATAAAAACAAACATCGTCATACCGATTAACTCGGCTTTATCATCTAACAAGCTCAAAAAGAAGTCAATGATTTCTCGAGATTTAAGTGAACTTTTTGCGTCTCAGCGGTTTTTCGCGAGAATTTCGCTGAGTAAAGGCTCGAATGTAGTTTAATTTAATAACGCTGACTAAGCGCAAAATCGACACTCTTTGATAATGAATTAAAATGTAAGCCAAGCGAACGCGCTCAAGTTCCTCCTTGCGTATCTCATTAGCATTGGATGTCGTTAAAACGTAGTTACAGAAAACGAGTTATTTGTCCGCTTCGATCGGATTATGACGCCGCGGGGATCTGCAGCGATCGGAAGGCGGGAAAACTCGATTACTCGCAACTACTTGAGCGCCCGGCCAAAGAGTAAGACGCGCCGGCTAACTTCGTTATTTTCCCGGGTGTTAACGAAGCAGCGGCGGAAATAAAAGTTCCGCGCGCGAAACAAGGGGTGGAGATCGATGACTCGCGGGGACTAATTTCCGAATTTTCCCGAAGGCTGAAGAGGTGTACGTACTGCGCGGCGGAGCTCTCCTTTACCCGTCTCTTTCTCTCTCTCGGTTTTCACGTGTGCAGCGGCGCGAGACGCGGAGGCGGCCGGCGGCCCGCTGCACAAGTCCGCGAGTGTACACGGAGCGCCTGGAGGGGCTCGCGGCGCGGGTGGGGACGCGGCGGCCGCCGGGAGGGGAAAGGCGGCCGTGCGAGCGAGAGGGCAAGTACGCGGGGGGATCCCCGCTCCGAGGCGAGCCGCCGCCGCCGCAGACTGCCCCGGAGGAGGGACCAATGGACATGCGCGGGTGTGACGCGACACCACGGCGACCTTCTGGCCACCTCCAGAAACAAAATGGCTACCCGAGCTCGCAAGCTCACCGCCAGATGGAGCCAGACCTATCGAGCGCGCGCTCGCTCGATGCACTTGCGGATTCCATTATTTTGCACTAAAGTTCGAATTTGAAAAATCGAACGAGTTTTTGCCTTATTCTTTATTTTTTTATTATTTCACTTGTGAATTTATAGATTTACAGTTATTTTTTAAGTATTTGTTTTAAAAATTATTTACGAAAATCGAAAGTATTTTGTCTTGTTCATATTTTGTTTATTTGTTGGAATGTTTAAAAAGCTTTTCTTTCTTCCCTTTAAACTCTCAATTTGTAACTAAAGCAGTTTGGTTTCAACACAGTGAAAATAATGAAATTTTAATGAAAATATTTTTTATACTTAACAAATC
Organism: Eurytoma adleriae; assembly: GCA_900480045.1. Lineage (NCBI taxonomy): Eukaryota > Metazoa > Arthropoda > Insecta > Hymenoptera > Eurytomidae > Eurytoma > Eurytoma adleriae. The sequence continues at coordinate 85,449 of UXGC01000322.1, forward strand.
AGTTTTCTATATATATTTTTGATCTTTATCTTTACAGCGTCACTTTATTTTTTATTGTTCTCGATATTTCAAGGAGTCCCACTTTTATTAGCTTCACCCTATTATTTTTATTATTTATGAATCATATTTATTTAAATATATTGAAGTTTGAAAATCTTTAAAAACTTTTAGAAAAGCCTGTCTTAACTTACTGAATGTCCAAAGTTAGTCTTTCAGAAAGTTTATCAATAAAACTATCTAACATTTTTGTATGGAAAGTAATTTATTTTGATTATATTTTATATTTTATGCACATTAAACAGACAGAATGTAAAGCAACATAATAATATTAATTAATTTATGAAATTAACTTAAATTGTCAGTGATCTATAATAAAGTATTTTTTTTATAAATTTTCTGATACATATTATACTGATTTTATTTCTAATTTTGTAATTAGTACGTGCAAAGGTACATTAATTTTTAATAATTAGCATATACATTAAATTAAAGTGCTTAAGATGCATTATATTACACGTTTTTTCACTTATTACATAAAAGAACATATTTTATTCGTTTTACATGAAACATGAAATTTTAAATATATAAAATGTATATACTTAAATTTCTGAAAGAACAGTCTCGCAGCACATTTTGCAGAATTAACGACAAAAGTAAAAGAAACTAAAATAAAAGGCTGGAGGTTGTTATATCGAGCAGCCGTCATAAATTTCACAATATTTTTAACGTCGCGTGCCGCGGCACTTCGCTCGACATTTCAGCCGAGTCGACGAGCGGGAAGAAAGGAAAAAAAAAGCGGGCCGAAGGGAAAAAAGTGAGATTGTAGAATGAGTTCCGGCGAAACATACCGTGACAGCGAAACACTTTCCCTTACGGGGACATTGATTGGCGAGTGTATAACGAAGGGAAGGAAGGAAAGGTGGCGCGGGCGGAGGAGGGGGTGGGTGGTAGGGGGACGAAGTAGAGAAGAAACGAAAAGCACGAGCCCGCCGTGAGTCAAGCTGGTCGCGACGGGGCGACGGTGGTGGCGACGGCGACGGTGGCGGCGCTCGCTCAGCCGAATGTTTTTAGGACGGCAGATAGAAAGCCAGGCCTTCATGCATATTCAACGGCACTCTCAACTCCTCCGTCACGGAGGGAAAGAACACCCCCCCTATAAGCACCCGGGCGCTCCGAGCTTCTCGCTCTCGCCCCCTTCTTCATCCCTTCTTCCTACTCTCTCTCTCTCTCTCTCCCTCGCTCTCTTACGCCCGACTGTACCTCGAGAGCCACGTCGGCTCGTGAACGAGGAGAGAGAAAAGAATTGGTTTATTATATACGGGCGAAAGAGAGCCGAGCCGCGCGCGGTGGATAATTAAAAAAACTTTACTCGCCGGGACGGCCGAGCAACGATCGGGAAATGCCGCGAGCTTGTTAGCGCGGCCACCCTCTCTTCCTCGGATGAATTTCACTTTTGATCACGCATAAACTTTCCTTTCGTCTAATTTCGTGGCTTCCAACCTCTTCGTTACCGTGCACTCCCACACGGGACGAACGAGAGATCGATAAAAATAAGCCGGGACTCGGGTGTTACAAGATCGGAGATTTAAATAATTGAACTTTTCACTTTGACGAATCTCGGTATATCGTGAGGTGCCGACCCGAAACCGAAACCCCGAAACGATCGATCTAATCGGGAAGTGCGTATATATATACGCAGACCGAATCCTACGGTTTTTTCCCCGCAAGGACCGGGGCGCGCGCGAGTTTATTATCGTATCTGGCAAAGTGATTCCTCGGGACTTAGAGGCTCGTGCTTTACACATCGTCGAGCCCGGGCCACGCAGATGCGCGAGCGCCGAGGAAGGAAGCGTTCGGTTACGACGGCGATAAATTCGAAGGGAGGATTTCGCGGTTGAGAAGTGCGGAAGCGCCGGCGCGCAGTCAGACCCACGCGTATATATATATACGCGCCTCTCACCCCCTCCTCCCCTTCCAGGGGGGGGATGGATATCCCTCGCATTGCCCTTTGATATCCACGGCCGTAACGCGAGTCTCTCTCTCTCTCTCCCTCCTGCGGCTTCCTCCCGCACTTTCGCCCGGGCGGATCGTCGACACCCCTTTCGCGCGACTACGCCGGAGGATGGATCGCGGCGTGGCGCGATCATTTCTCGAATAATTGCTTTTTCTCACTCTCTCCGCAACGACTGCTTTCTATTAAGCGTCGCGTTTGCGCCAAGCGCCCCGTCACCTTCGTGTCGACGGCCATCGGGAATTTTCGAATCCCCTGCCGTGTGTTCGCTGCTTTTCCCTTGTAAACACGCTAGTACCTCTTGGGACTTCATGATTTTTTTATTTGTAAATCCATGCAACGTAAACATGATAGCGACATAAATCTTTTTATCGTGAATTTTTTTAAATCAAGTTTAAAGTACCATTTCTTCGCTGATTATTAAATGTGGGATAAATTCTGCGATTTTTTAATGAGGTAATAATTATTATTTTAATACAATCGATTTAATACCAAATCCAAATACGAAAAATTTTTTAATCATGATTCTTAAATCAAAAATCACTATTGCTAGTAATTTTAATAGATAATTCAACAATTAATGTATGAATTAACTTAAAGTAATTAGATTATCTACATTTTTCTTTATTTTAAAGTTAGCTCTTTGACGTGCGGAGTAACTGGGATTTAGGTCTTAAGTATGCTCGAGTTATTTACATCGAGTACATCACACAATGTGAACTCATTCAAAATTAAAACGCAACCAGACCTCGATACAGTGCCTAATATTAGCTTACTAATATTACTTGAAATGGTAATAAAATATTGTATTCTAATCAGCCCCGGTAAATAAAATTTATATAAATAAAAAGTGATCGGGCCTCTTTCAGTAAAAGTATCCAGAAATTAATAATTGTTTCTAGTAATTATACGACAGTTACAAAAATTCTGGATACAAATTAAGAAAATTCGTATCCCGATAAACTACCTACAATCATTGCAACAAGAAAGATTTGGCATTAAACAACAGGGTTTTGCACGCACAAAAAAGGCCACAGCCTGCGTGATAAACGACGCGCGATAGAGGACGTCAGAAGAATTAGTTGCCAATGCAAAAGCGTCTTGCTCCCTAAAAAGTTCATCCGCATCCGGTCGCCAGGTCTGATTAAATGTCGCTCCAAAAAGGCGAGCTTAGCCCCCGCGCGTCGCCCGCTCCTTAATGGAAGACGAAAGTAGACCAAAAGATATTATATAGCGGGCGTGTATTCGGGCGCGGCGTCCCTGGAAAGGGGTGAAAGAAAAACAATCGCCCGCGGACGAGTCATCTTCTTGTTTTCACTCTCGCCTCCTCCTCTCTATTGTTCTCCCTCCTCCCGCGCCCCTCCGCGGGGGCCACGGCTCTCTTTTGACGGCTCGGCCGGCTTTTTTAGCCGGAGAGAGCTCCGGCGAGGACGCGACAATCGATATCGCGGCGAAGCGAGAAAGAAGGAGCGAGGCAGCGCGCGCGCGGGGACAAAGGCGCCCGAGAGAAGGAGAGAGAGGGAGCGCGGGGGAGGAAAGCGGCCGAGGGGTGGAGCCTCATATTTTGCTCATTAGCGTCAGCCTCGCCGTTGTCAGCGCCGGGACGCCCTTGCGGATGTCGCGGTGCGCCGCGGCCCCCGACAGAGACGCAGAGACCATCCATCATCTTGTCCTCTCGGGCGAGTTCGAGCGCGCCGGAGGTCCACACCCCGCTCGTTCCCTCTATATCAGCGCTGCACCGCGCCTCTCTCTCTCTCTCTCCCTCTCCGCGCGTGCTGATCTCGTAGGCGGTCTCGTTTTCCGCAGCAGCGGCCGCTAACGAAAGACAGATTGTCGCGGCACTCGAGGCGCGACGTCGACATCCACCGAATATTCCGAGGCGATGAATCGACTGTTTGCGCCGCGCCGACGGCGCCCACTTCGTTACCCCTCCATCGGGAGGGAAAAAATGTTCCTTTTAACGAGATGACGCTTAGGCGAGATCGAAATTGATTTCACCCCCGCGCGTAATCGACGCCCTTATTGTTCGCGCCGTAACAAAGTGCATCGCTTCGAATTCGCACGGACTGCGCTGAATTTATCGAACGAGCGTGGAGATTTTTTTTTTTTTTTTCATTGAAATAGCAGCATTATACGAGGTGGCGTGCGTCGAATAATTAATTCTTTCAACGCGGAATCGACTTTTACGAGTGTAGCGGGGCCGATGCTACCGGGTACACCTCTACATTACGGAGGCGCGCGCGCACACACGGACGGGAGTGTCTCGGGCGCGCAGAGAGCTTTGTTATCGTTTGAGCAGCTTGTTATGCAAATTGCCCAGTCGTATACCTGTTTTCATATAGGTGCCAAGTGCATTTCAGATTTATAGGTCGGCGTAATAAAGTAACAGGCGGAAGAATGCGAAAATCTTATGCAACCTTGTGTGTGCACAGTTTATCACGGGGCGAGCCGGTGTATATTACGCGCGCGATTTTTTTGCGATCGACAACACCGAGGCGACGCTTCCTGAATCGAGCTTTATTTGAATCCCGCGCGATGATTTACAAGAACCAAGCGCGCGGACGGCGCGAGTTTTTCCAGGTGTGTAAGGACGATGCGCGACGCTCGCTGGGCGAAAGAAATTTAATATTCCCCGCGAAGAAATATAGCCCCTGAAAATTATTATGATGAACGGCGCACGCAACGGCAGTTAGGATGATCTTATAGCAGTAAATCCTGTCCGCGGCTGCTAAACATTATCGTATATTATTTAATAAAATATCAATTTATCCTCGGCAGAGTAAAAATCAACGATTTATCCTCGTTAGAATAGTTGCCGCGCGGCCCTGGGGTAGAAACGAAAAAAAAAGAGCGAAAAATTTCAATTGGCGAATTGTCCGGCCGCGGGCGCTCGCTCGGATTTTTTATCGGCTCACCATTGATCGTAAGGCCCGTAATACGTCGCTCGGGCCGTATATAAGCAGTGAAACCGCGTGGACAAATCAAAGGCTCGCGCGCCCGGGGAAAATGCATTCGCGCGCGGCAGCATACGGCCGCCGCGGGCCCGAGGGTACCTACTTTCGCATGAAATCCGTTTTTAGCGACAGATCGTAAAGCGATTTATGTATACGAGCGGCTGTATAACGCGGACAGTAAACGGCGAGCGCACGCGGTAGCCGCCCGCCCCTCCTCCCTCTTTCTCTTTCACTTGGAGTGACTTTGCCGCTAAACTTCTCTCTCCCTCTCTCTCTCTCTTTATCTCCCCCCTCTCCTTCTTTCCCTCTTACTCTTTCCAGGCTTGCGGTTAGTTGTCGCGTAAACGGCTTTATTACTCGCGCCGGCAGCGGCTGCTCTCGCGTGCCACCTAGTTATACGCTTCAATAGAAAAATCATAAACGCGATCGTTTCTTTGCTTAACGCGGACGACTTCGGCCGCGAGCTCGAGATAAAAAAAAATGCGTGTATACGCGCCGGGAGGAGCGCCGGATAACGACTCTTCCTCTCGTTTTTTTTTTATCGCGAGCGCGCCGTATTCTTTTGTTGGGTGCGAACCGCTCGCTATATAACTGCAGGTGTACTTCGCGAGGGAAAGGATATGGCCGTGGGTTATGTGTTGTTAAGGAACGGATGGCCGCTTCGATGGGGCTAAATTGAAATCCGAGCAAAACGATCGCTAACGCTTCCTACGGCGCTTAAATTACGCGATTCTTCAATATTCATGGCGTTGAAAATTTTATATTTTCATTATGATTTTAATTCTACAACCTAAGGTAGCATTTCATCATTTAATTCGTCGCTTTGAAATATCGAGTAGGCTCTTTACTAAAATTGATTTAATTTATGATATGTAGAAGTTAAACATGATGACTGCAGCAGTGGATTTTGCTGCAAGAAAGTTTGATAATTGGCTACTAGTATGATATCACTTTTCTGGCACAACGTACGTTGCACCATCCTCATAACTACTCTAGTCACGCCCTCGCTTGGTGTTGAAACAGCAGCAAAACGAAAAAAGCAAAGCCGCATGTGTCAATAAACGCCTTTAAAGCACGTAAACTCTGAAATTAGGAGGCGTTTATAAAATTTTTCACGTCGACCTTTTCCCAAGAATAATTGACTTTTCTCCCTAATCACTTTAACGATCGATCGACGTCTCTTTAACTCAGTGCTGGCAAGGATCAAACTAAAAATTGTGTCAGTAGTTACAGTCGGTCACGTTCAGCCACGTTACATAAACGCGTCGTAAAAATGACAAAATCATCTCTAGTCTCCATCGTGAAATAAAAATGAATCATCATCAGCGGCAGCTGACAATTGCTCCCGCGCACAAATACGGGCAGAAGAAACCCGAGGCGTGTAGGTGGAGCGCGAAAAAAAGGGATCGTCGTCGGCGGTGCATCATCGAAGCTGTCCCGGCTGAGCGTTGCGATGGTGTAATGGATCGGCGAGGCACGCGCAGTCCAGGCGGGCGAGGGAGGCTGCGTGCCGGGTCCTCCCGCGCCCCGTGCCCATGGAAACGCGCGCGCAGGCGCTTAGCAACTGCAACCCTTAACGCGGCTATTCGACGGATTCCGAGCTGCGTCTCCGCACCTTCATGGCCGCCGCCGCTTCTCCGGCCGTCACACCTACAGACGCTCGTCTTCGCCCCTCGTTTAACGTCCCTTAAACACCCCGTAGCTCCAGCCAAAGACGCGGGAAGCTTATTAGGTGCATTTGGAAATTACTTGTGTTGTTCGCGTCGAGAGCGATTAGCAATGCGCGAGTACGATAAGAATGGTAAATACGATTGTGGAGAGATAATTGCATTTATTTCTGGTTACTTTTTTTTTTAAGCCTCTCTGAATAATCTTTGATGTAGTTTACATAAAAATCTACATGATAGGAAATGTTAAGCGAATGAATAATTATGAAATGTGTTTACAGCAGTTCCTGCTTTAAAAATAACTCGAGGAATTAATTTATTACCCTAGCAGTAATAATAATTGCACGTTTGGCTTTGAAAGTGAATCTTTAAGTAGTTACAAGTCTCGAGCCGCGTTGGATTTTATTAAACTGTTTAAAGTGATTTCTAACGCCGAAGATAATGAATAACGGTACTTTTATGTTTAGAGGCATACTATTAAGCTATCTCGACACGACATTGCATGAATATTAAGACGCGAGTGTATTCGGCTTATATTTTAGTTGCGTAACGGCAGCGGTGTAATTTATATAGATCCTAATGCAATTAATGCTTATTTGAAATTGTAATAAGTTAGGAAACGTAAACATGACATAGAACGTCCGTGAACTCCCGCGATTGTTTTGCACTCGTTTATGATGAAATGATGAGCCGCAATTACCACACTTTGACTTACATGCATCGAATATATTGCTAAAGGCGCGCATTAATTCCTAGGTCATGGGAGAATCCCAATTTCACTTTCAACACGTTTTTTTTGCTCGTAAGGGCATTTCTTTGTCTTCCCTGTAGAAAAAATGGAAAATTATTGCTAACTTATAATTGCCTGCAATTACGAACAATTATAATTTCCATTTCAACACCTACGGTGCATCAGACTATTTCGTCAAATTGAATTAATCCGTTACGTTATTTGCGAAAAGCTACTAAGACTATATACGTCAGCAACGCCCCCGATGTGGCAATTTTTTCACAGCGCGTATACTAGTTCGATTGCTCGCCCGCGGAATAATCACCTTCTGTGTTCTCGCCGTACGAGAGAAGAAAACTCCGCGCGACAAAAGTGAAAAAAAAAAAGAGCGAGCGGCAAGGCAGAAAACAACGCGAAAGCGGGAGGAGCAATAAATCAAGCCGATAAAGATTTTCCACGCACATCCAAGTAGGGAAATTGAGTGTCGCGCAAGATCGGTCGCGACTGCTCGCCAGCGACGGCGAAGAATGGAATCGACCTTCGGAAGCGTGACGAGCAGGCCACGTGCCGTTGCGCGAACAATGTGTGTGCGCCCGTGTGCGCGCGTCCGTGTGGCTCGCACAGTCCGGGCACTACTCCCGCGTACAGTGGCGTGGCTCGGCAATATCGCGAGCGAGCGGCGCCCGGCTTTATCGCGATCCACGCGATCCCAAGCGCGAGCGAGCGTTTCAAGGTAAAGAACTGCGCGCGCGGGGACTAGGGCCGATATGCGCGCGCGTGCACACACCGATTCTTTCTCGCGCTTCGCCTTTTTCGTTCTATTTTCGTGCCCGCTGGAAATCGAATTCTTTTCTCTCCGAAAATCCCGCGGCGACTCGGTGTTGCGCGTTAATCGTATGCATCCGCCCGCGAGTGCGCGCCGAAAATTCTGAATTCAATTCGATATTTATTATACGGCGCGTAATAATTGGCGAGTTTATTTAATCGTTAAATTAGAATAATAAAGTACCTTCCGTTCAGTTAATTATTTACAAGCCATTTGTAATAAGCATTCGATGATTTTAGTAAATATCGTATAATGAATATTAATATTTGTGTGCATTAATATTAATACGAAAGTGAACGAAATGAGCCTTTGTACATTACATTGTACTTAACAGCATTACGCTCTTGCAATATAATTGCAGATATTTACGGAATATTTAATTATCCCCAATTAAATTTGCATGTGCAAACAGCATATAAAAAATCGTGTAAATTAAGTTAGCGCGGCGATGCACGAGATCCTTTTGCATCGTTGAAACCGTACAACCCGTCGGGCTGAAATTTCAGCTTCCATTTACCCGTGAATGAAAACGCACCTCATTGCTCCTAGAAGAGGAGGGCAAGCAAAAATTGCGCCGCTCGGAAGAGTTTTAGGTACAAACGCTGACATTGAAAGATCGGCCGGAGGAATTTTCCCAAGCCGCCGGTGGGAAGCTCGGACGCGCACTCGAGCGTACGTCTCGTAATATAATTGGAAAGCAGAGCAGCGAGGTATACACGCACACAGGCGCAGCAGTAGTGGCTAATTCGGCATTAGCGCAAAAGTTGCGGAGGGAGGCTGGTTTACGAGCGAGCGAAGAAACTGGGCGGTGTGTGCGCGCGTGCTCCACGCACTCGCCGAGGAGATAGACCCATAAAAATGCTAATCCCTATCGACCGGGCCACGAGCCGCGCCGGCCCAAGGGAAAGCAGCGCGCGCCACGGAGTTGGGTAGATGCCGGCGCATGCCATTAGCCCAGAGACCTCCCGCGCACGCAGACGCGCGCGCGCGAGGAGCGTGCGACTCCGATCTGGAATTTGCGATCCCAACTCGCGCGCGAATCGTTACGACACGCCTCGTAGGTTCGCGCTCGCTTTTTTTTTTTTGCACACAAACCCACCCTCCCCCCGTTCGAAATATTTTATTCCGCGATAAAAGGCGCTTTAAGCGCCCGTTACGTTTCACTTGGCATACGAGTCGCGCTCGAATATCGAATGGATGTATTCAGTGCGCCGTTATTTTGAGAATTTATAAAATTGTTTCGCTGTTTGCGAATTGTCGAAAATAGCGCGCGGGGCTCTCTCTTTTTTTTTCGCGTTATTTATTCGCGATTGATCGAAACGTCAGATTTCGAGCTGAATACCTTGTTCGGCTTTATGGAAAAGCGACGTTAAAATTTCATTTGGGCAAATGCGCCGGCACGCCGCGACACGTATACAAATTTATTCGCACCGTCCGTAAATAAAAGCATCGGCGTGTGTGCACCTAATTCGCGTCCGTCCGATGCCCTACCTGAAAATATCGCGACTAGCCGGAGGAGTAAATAATAAAACTGGGGTGAGGGGGAGGGGTGCAATGACCAGGGCGCATCCGCGCGCAGTCGCGATTAAAGACGTCGACGCGACGTTAACGAAGCGGGCGATCGGCCACAAAGGAGAGGATCTCCGTCGCGTCACGTAGGCAGAAGAGAAAGACACCGGAGGAAGCGGCGGAGGCGACAGCAGCGCGACTAATCTCCGATACGGTCGCCCGATCGGATCCATCAATCTAGATTATAATTAATTGATAGCGAAGCCGGGGCCCACCCCCTGCGGCGGGTGGCGCGCTCCGGAATTGTCCCGCGCGCACACGGATATACCGAGTCGCTCGCGCGCGCTGCACCGAGAATTACCGAGGGGGTGTGTGTGCGCGCGCGCGCGGAAGGGGATGCCGGGGGTGTGCAGGCTGGTGGGGGGAGAGACTTGACTGTCGGTCGGTCTGTCTGTTGTCGACTCTTTATCGCGCCCCCGGTGAGTCGTCTTATGCATCTTTCATGAGGCAAGCATCCAAGGGGTCCGTCTCTCCTGCGTACGTGTGCGCCTGTATCTATCCGGACTGCGTCTCTCCGCTGACTCCGTCGTCCACCCTCTCGCTTTTCATTTTCTTCTTTCTTCCCCCCCGCTCGCGCTCTCGGTGCGCGTACGCGAAAAACGCTGTCCTCGATGCGCGCGCCTAATGTGCGCGCACGTATACCGGAGGATCGAGCCATTTGCGCGGGGATAAATAGACGAAAATAGCGCGGTTCATGGCCCCGAGCTAGCGGATCTCTTGTTTTCGACTTTGCCGCTTCGCGTGTAACCCGGCTTCGGTGTATTCGGGAAGGAGCGCCCTTCCCCCTTTTTCCCTCTATTATTGTGCGGATACATAATGGATAGCGTGAACAAGGGAAGGGATTGTCGCTCCATTTGAGAAACCCAGTTAAATTTTTACTGCACGTCTACTCGACGCAGTATCAGTGTATCCTTATTAGAGGGAAAAATATCGCGACAGTTACGTTACTAACGATGTTATAAGCAGTTATACGGGATTACGCGCTTTTTTCCCTAATTATGCAAAGACGGGGGTGGGCGAGTAATAAAAAAAAGTTGCCGGAACTCGAAGTAATCCTTTGACGAGATTTGAACCTGCAGCTAATTACGTAGCGTCGACACACAGTCACGCCGAAGTTTGAAGGGTTTTTTTTATATTTCTAAGGGAAGTTATGGAGGACTGTGCTTTATCTCGGCTCCTTTTTTTACGAGCGCTCGAAAGAACAAGATATCGAGGAACCCCGGGACACACAAATACGCGCCGCAAGTGAATCCGAACGATAGCGTCTACTCTGACTCATCTTCCACGATCGATCCTCGCGCTAATATTTACCCTCACTTCTTTACTGCATCCTGCTGAGCGCGATTTACATTAACAAGGGTGCTACATCTTTGTTTTATCCAAAAATTCTTCACGGACGAAGCGCAGCGCTTTTAAATTGCAAATTGAAACAGGAACGCGAAGAAAAAAGAAATATATATAATACGTATACCCTTTATTATCTCGCAGCCAAAAATATCCCGCTTATCTGGGAAAGTAGGTAAGACTATACCACGTTGTAATTCACATCCTAAACTGTAACATTTAGTCATATCACGCCATAAAAGTAATTTACGCAACGGAATATCTCGGTCGGGGAGGAAGGCCATTCGGTGTGTATATTTTTTGTTTCGGCCCGCGACGGCGGTTAAATGAAAATAGCGTTAAAAAAAAAAAGAAGGATACATCCCGGCGGATGAGTTACCGCGCAGCAGATTCCGCCGCCGCGAGCGGATAGGGAGGACAGGCTGGTGGAGCGCGCGCGCGCGCGGAGCATTACGCAAGCGTATCACGTTATGTGGTCCAACGGAAACAAACAGCGGAGCCCGGGGCACTTGCAGCCCTCGCGCGCGAGTAAATACCAACGCAACGGCGAGAGGACCGATTTCTCCGCGGCGGCGGCGGATAGACGCGCTTTTTCTCGCTCCGCGCGCGCGGGCTGCGTTTCGCCTCTCCTTTATTTTTCCTTTTTTTTTTATACTTTTACGGTCGCGAGTTATGAGGGAAAATGCGTTACTCCGGATCTAAGAGGAATAAACGCGGGTTTTACGATCTTATCGTAAATTCGAATTTTTTTGCTTTTCTTTGGCCGCCCCAAGGATTTCCCTCTTACGTGTAAACTCAAGAGTGCATAAACAGCTGAGTATGTACTCGGGAGGATGACTTTTTAGTCATCGCGGGCGCGGTCACTCCCATGTTGCACAAAAATTTTTTTCTCCACCGACCGTGTTATTTACGCGAGAAAAAGAGGTATAATCATAATAATAGCGAAATTTTATTTAAATCTTTTCCATTTTCCAAGGTCGTAAAGAATAAAAAATTTGAAACGATTTTTTTACGACGCCTGCGCTGAAATACAGCGCGTTCTCATTGCGGGCAAAATTTACAAAATTCAACGGAAAAAATCGTCCGCGAAACTCCGGAATAATCAGCGAGCACGGATCGATCGAGTGGTTTTCGGATTTTTTTCCGATGTTTCGGTTCTTTTTTGGGGGTGGGCGAGCTCGCGTATAAGCCAGTGTAAGGGCGCAAGGCGAGAGATAACCGAGGGATGAAGCAAAACGAAAGGGATAGACAAATAGAGACTGATAAAAAGAGGTGGGAAGGGAGAGAGGAGAGTGTCGGGGACAGTGGAACGCGGCAAATAACGATGAAGAGATGAGGGAGCGAGGCGAGGGAGCGAGAGGGAGCGCTCGGTAAAAAAAGGAGAGGAGAGCGGGCGAGCGAGCGAGCGCGCGGGAGAAAGCGATCGATGCGGCGGCCCCGGGGCCGCGGGTGCGAGCGAGACGGCTGCGGCCGTCATGGCGGCGCATGCAAATCAGCATGGCGCCGCGACGCCCCCGGCGCGCCACCCTCCCCGGCGCTTCCCCGCCGCCCCCGTCACCCCTTCCGGCGGCCCGCCGCCGCGCCACCCTCCGGCCGCCCCGACGAAACCGTGGCATCGACCAACGTCGACACAGACACGCGGCCGAGGCAGCTCTCGCAGCCCGGGGAGAGACCGACCCGACACGGCCTAGGTATTTTGTTCCGAGGCCTGTTGTTGTGGCGTGCCCCGAGATCGCTTTCGCCCGCTAACGCGCAATCCCGATGAATTTCCAGAAAATGCCACCCCCACCCCTCCGACGCCCACCCGGAAAAATGTTTTCACCTCCCAATCAATCCCGTCCGCGCCAATCTCGTTAATTCGAATTCGGCCGCTAATGCGCCCCAATATTTCGCTCGGCATTTCGAATTATTTGTCCACTCGTCGAAATGCCGCTTATCGCGCGCGCGAATTGATTGCAGCCGCGCGCTGATTTCGCAGCGACGGAAACCCCATCCCCCCACTCGGGAGCTTACAATTTCGCGGAAAATCGAAGCGCAGCTCACACGGATGTAGGAAGAGAAGAAAAAAAATCGCGATTGCTAATTAATTTGTAATGGATATTAGTTGTATAAAGCGAAAAAATGTTGCACAACGTACCGCAGTTACCTAATCGCCTTTACTTCGCGGACCGAGTCGAGATAAAATAAATAATTGACTTACCCTTGAAAATGTTTTGAGCTTGATCGCGAAAATAACAAACAACAGGCGAGCGGAGCGATCGATGAGCGGTGCGCGTCGCCCGCGATACTCACGCGTTGCGCATCCGCTTCGACGGATCGCCTCTCGATCTTTATCCGTGCGGTCGGACGCGAGCGAGCGAAAAAAATCGCCTCCATAAATTCGCCGCGACTTCGATCGCCGATCGATCCGCGCGGTTCAAGGAAACGCGGCCCGCGCACGCGAGCGAGCCGCGCGCAAAAAAGCCTTTCGCTCGCTCCCGCCTTTTTTTTTCCCGCAGCGAAGTCGCGTCCTTGAGTGCCGATGCGTATCTGGCCGGCCGCGACCGGGGCATTCTTCGCGATTTCGCAATCGAGCGCGCGAAACTGTTCCGTCGCAATTATTGGATTCCGCGGGAGGGCCCCCGGAGCGAGGATCTCCCCCGGTCGATCGATTCGCCGCTATTAGCGCGGTGCGCTCGCGGCGCTCGCCTCGCCGGCGATATATAATGGCCGCGTAATGCCGAGGCACGAGGCTCGCCCCCGGGAAACTTCTTATATTTTTCCGTTGCCCCCGGGGACACGCGCGAGGCATTCAATAATAAAGTTTTCCCGAGCAATTTGAGAAATGTCTTAACGAGATTCTCGAGCGAGTACGCGCCTGGCGTCGCGCGCCCGGCACTGCACTTACACACAGCGCTACTTGTTGATCGCAGTTAAGTCATTGATATTTGACGTAACGGCCGCTTTTTTTCTCGGAAATTCGATGGATAACTTCGATCGCTCGTTACATCACGGCGAGTAATCTCGTTCGTTTTCGATGCTGTCGTACTTGACGAATGTGCTGAACCGGCTGTTTTTTTTTAATTAATTAAAAAAACTAATGTTAACTGAAAATGTCATTCATCACTTGAATTTCGAAACTAGTGTATGTAAATAATTAATGTGTAATAAGGGAAATCCTGTAATTAATACTTTTATAAGAAACGTCAATTTAAATTAGTGGTACGTATATTAAATGTTAATATAACTTACTTTTTCTTCGTGTGAAAAGCTTATTTAACTTTTTTTATTAGTAAAAATTGAAGTTTTTTGCCCTATTACTCATTTTTCTTATAGTTACATCGGGATAATGTTGATGAATAGTTGCGAATGGATTCGTTACCCTTTTCAAGCACAAGTTAGCAAAAGTATATAGTCATTTAACTGGATATGGCCAATCATATGATAATAATTAAATTTAAAGTTATTGCACTGCTTCAAAACCTATAGATCTTTGTATTTTATTTGTCAACATCTTTTCACCCACTGCATCCTCTAAAAATCTGGAAGAGTGAAAAACCACTCGTTCAAGTGAAAAATGAGCGACTCGAACTTAGCCAGGCTCAGTTTTTCAGAATAAGTGATTTTTCACTCGAATGGAGTAATGTTTTTAATTTCTTACTCTTCTACATTAAGCCTGACTAGGGAAGGGATGAAGGGTTTGAATCTCCGAGAGACAAACAGTACAGAGGGTGCAGATTCACTGCTTTCACAGTAAACATCACACAAAACATTAATATCTCGAAAAAGAACAGTCGAGTCAAAACAGAACCTATGAGAACTCGATCGCTCGCGAAACGAAGCGCAGCAAGTAGCATAAGTAGTAAATGGTCAAAAATAGCGAGACCGGGGGGGCCCAGGCGCTAGGCGGTCTCTGTGCAGTTCCTCCGATCTGATTGGGTCGGCGGCTGCTCGCGTGAGCACTGCCGCTCGTGTGTGTGTGCGCGCGCGTGGATGCGGAAGCCTGCGGGGGAGAGAGAGCGAGAGGGAGAGAGAGAGAGAGAAAAGGGAGGAAAGGAAGAGGCCGCGCGTGCCGTCGCATGTGGCGCCGCGAATGCGCGAGCCCGAGGAGAGCGAGCGAGAGCGAGAAACGGCCGGCGCTGCGGCGGCGCATTTGAATACGCGCGAATAAATGCATAATAATTAGGTCAGTTTTGCTAGTCAGCTGATTCGGAGCTGCCGGCTGTCTCCCGCTCCCCCTGGCCCCGCGCGAGCCGCTAACACCGTTGCGGCCGTATTTGCTCGCTTCGCTCAGGTGCCGAGCCAATGAGCCCTTCGGTAAAATTGTTTTAACGCGACATGGATTTCCGCGATATTCGTGATATCGCTAATAAAGTAAAAGACCATTTTGGCAGTCTTTGATAGTTATTCGCTTAAAATGTTTAAAAAAAATTCTAACAAAAGAAATAATTCTATTATGCAGGAGCATTTATATCAAACTGCGTTGCTTTGAAAATATATAAAAACTCCTTTAAAAAATAATATAAATGTACTGAACCGTTTTGCAGCTCGCTTTTTATTAAAAAGTAAATTTCATCCTATAATTGGAAGGTTATTTTTTTCAATAAAGACGGGGAAATTAATTTGCGACTAACTTTAAACTAAATTTAGAATTTTCCAATTTTCAAATTAAAAATATCGGGCGCTCGATAAAGGACGGAAGGCAATTTCATTAAGAAGGAAAAAAAAATCGATTCTCAGGATGTCGCTTACAGCGAGAGGCAATATCCAGTATACAGCTGCGGAGAGATGCAGACGGAGGAGCCTGCGCGCGGCACCGAGGAAGAGCGGCCCGCGCGCCTGCGCTGGAATCCAGCGGCGCGCCTCCCCGTCGACGGGAGAGGAGCGCGATATTGACAAATTAAAGCGAGTTTTCACGTACCTGTTATATTAGTTTGCCGAACTCCCGGCGATGCGCCTGCTATTCCGAAACAAAAAAAGAAAAGTAATTTTAAGTTAGCTGATTATACAATTAATTGCATCAATCATTACATAAGCAGAGAGTCTTGTACTGTATGTAGATATAGGTCATTCTCGGTAAAAGTGCAATATTTTTTGAGTAAAATGTTTTCGGTAAAATGGTAAAATAAGCCTTTTTATTAAAATAAAACTTAATTTACTTCGGAATAGGTATAAAATTATAAATTGCGAGACATTGACTTTATCCATTGAAGTAGAGGTATTGACTCTACCACTGAGTTTAGAAGAAAAATATTTCACTTTATTAAAGAATCACTTATAGGTATTCGTCATATGAAGTAATTATTTTTAAAAAATAAGTAATGTTGGAGAAATGGGAAGAAAGCAGTTGTTAACAAAATATGTTAGGTAAAACAAGATAATTTGTAATTCACATTTAACCCTTTGACTTGGATAAATCAAGCATATGCAGATAGTGAAAAAAATCAGGAGCTACATATGCTTATACAGCAATGAAAGAGTTGTGCCAGAAAATAAATTTTCGAACATTTTGAAATTATTCTGTAAGAGAACCAAAGTCGAAGCCTGCACCTCAGAAAAGTCTTGCCTTCCTTTTAATTCCCGGTAACTCCGGGATTAATTGGGTACTCGGGTTTGTTTGCTCCACCTCCCCCTTTCCCGCGCAGCCTCGCCGTCGGATAAAGACGACGTTATATGCCGACACGTTCGAGTCCTCGAGCACGGCAAGAAAAGCGACGGTGGGTACGAGAGACCGTGTGCGCGGGTACGAGGGCCCGTGCCAATTGCGAGCGTGCCAAAACGGCGCGCAGGCCTCTCGATTTATGCGGCCTCTAACTCAGCTCTTTACGGCTCCGGCGAAAGAAATTATTTAATCGCGCGGTAACCCGGAAAAAGATATCCGCGAAATGTATAAGCGGGCTGAATTTATCTTCTGGCTCGCGCTGGTCCGCGAAAAATGCCAGGGGCTTCCTCTACCTCTCTAATTCGCTTACGAAATTAAGCGGCCTGCGAGCTTTTTTTTTCCCCGCGAATGGAGCATTATCCTCGAATAATGCGAGATATTCGTATTAATTAAGGGGAACACAGTTAGACTACCCCCGCGGCTCTTATCACAATAGTTTTCTTGATTTACAGTCGAGTTTTTCATGATACATGAAGCAGTGAACCTATTGCTTTTTATTCAACTAGTAAAATCAATTTTTTTAGTTTCTTAATAAAATTCAAATTGAAATATGAAATTCGTATTAAATCGTTTTAAGTTTCTGCTCTATAATGCCGGATATTCACCTATAAAAGAATCAAATTACTTCTTTAAAAGCTTTGCAACAGCTGTAGCCTACCATCTTAGGCAAGATTTTTTAAGTAGAGTTTAAACGCATTTACTTCAGTGAATTTTTTTCCTTTACGAAGCTTCTCTAATTATCTTAAGAATCGGATGCCAGTGTCATTCGTCAACTGGTAGCTTCCACCGCTCAAAAGCAGTTTCAGCTCACGTACATAAATGGCCAGTTCCCACCGGCAGTAACGCCGCGCACTCTTTCAAGATTTTTCTTGCACTTTCTACTTTTTACTTTTAGCATCCAGTCAGTCATCGCCGGCGGGGGGAAACGTCGCGTCCACGATCGGCGGACGCGCGGCGCATCGGTGGCCGCCGGAACGCGTCGAAATCGGCGCGACGGCAGTGGGTGACTCGGTGTGTGCCCGAGAAATCGTCGAAAGAGAGGGCGAGAGAGTTCGAGCTGAATTTGAGTCGCTCGGACTCGCGAGGCAAGGCACGTAGCCGCGCTCTGCGCAGCCCGCATAGCAAACGCGCGGCGCGCGCTCGGGCCTCCAGCCGGTTCGCGTAGCCTCTAGCCTTGTGGTTTTATGCAGACACTGACCTTCGTGTCGGCCCGGCTCTCTCCCTCCCCGCTCGTCTCCGCGCTAACGGGGAAAGTTTCAAATTCGGGTGCAAGGCCACTGGAAACGCCGCCGCCGCCGCGCGCTCCGAGATCGTTCATCCTACTGACTCGTTCCCCCCGCGATTTGCAAGCCGGCCGCTTTTTCGCACTCGTTAATGCGTTAGAGCCTTGCTGGATAAACTCGTTCGGTTTCGACTAACGACGAAAATATATGCGGCATGAAACTGTATGAGTTTTTTTTGTATTATACTTAGATGCAGACGTAATTCTGGTTTGTTTATTGCGCTTGTATAAAATTAATTATACAAATTACAAGTAGGGAAATAGTTTATGCAGTGATAAAGTTAGGTACATTGTATTAGTGTCTAAAGTTAGTTTGCTGATTATCATTTGCTTGCGAGCAAACAGGTGATGTTAATGTTAGCCGATTTCTTTTTTATTAATAAAATTTGTTAACGTAACTTTAAGCCTGCTCACATGTGTTAAGTAATCACGACTGCGTTAAAGCGAAAAATAAAGAATATTGTTACGTAGCATTTTTTTTTTTAATTTTATATGTTTTATATAATGAAGTATTGAATTACAAAGTACAGGTGTGGATATTTTAATACTTATTTGAAATCCAAGTGGTTATATGTTAATACAGAATTTATGGTCTCTAAACTTTTTTCAGAATATTTTCTTAATAGAATACCTTCTACATTTTTTGCAGTGGAACTATAGAGAATATTTAGTCATATAAAATATTTTAGATCCATCGATTTTGAAAAAAGCTGTAAATCATTAATTTTGAATCAACATAAATGTTCAAAGAAATATCGTGGATTTTGAATAAGTACTATTAGATTTGAAATATTTATCTAGACAGAAATTCTATTCTGAAAAAAAGTTAAAAAATTTATTTAAACATTTTCAATAATAAAAACAGTACTTATAATTATTCAGATCTTAACGCAGTCGTGACCCCTTAAGAACTCACAAAAGTGAAATATCGTTAGCAGCGCTTATCTTTAATGCATACGTTAAAAAAAACCTCGAAGTCACGTAACTATTGTTATCGGTCATCAAAGCCAGCAGTCAATAAGCTTCCACCGTTCGCCATCGAATTTTCCGTCGCATTAAAAGATCGTATCGCCGCACGAAATTAGCATAGCAGCGGAGAGCAGATAAGTCGGAGAAGTGCCGCGTGCGTCAAGGCGCTCGCGCCGCCGAGGTGAAAGAAATCCGAGCGCCGCTACGAGTCATTGTTTCCCGAAGCCGAAATAAATCGCGACTCCGTCGATCGACGTCGCTGACGCGCGCGACTCACCTTCGGCCGTCATCGCGCCGAGCGGAAGCGCCCGGGCAGCGACACATCCGGTGTCATCGCGCACGTGTGCACCGCTGGAAAAAAGCCCGCCGGCGTCGAAAGAAGAGCGAGCCCGGCTCTCCCTCCCCCTACGTTTTTTTTTTCTCCTCCTTTATTATTCCCTCCTGGTTTTCGTGCCACCTCTCCCCCCCGCGCCCCCTTTTTCGGCCGCGAACACAGTAGCGGGCATTAGCACACAATCGGAGCGGACGAGGACGGCGCGCGCGCG
The DNA here is from genome assembly GCA_900480045.1 of Eurytoma adleriae. Lineage (NCBI taxonomy): Eukaryota > Metazoa > Arthropoda > Insecta > Hymenoptera > Eurytomidae > Eurytoma > Eurytoma adleriae. The sequence continues at coordinate 104,987 of UXGC01000322.1, forward strand.
CGCTGCGAAACGGGGAGGACGAATGCGTCGGTCGTGCGCATATACGCGGCGAGGGTCGGAGGTCAGAGCGGCAACTAGGTCCCCGCGGGCATTGTGTCGGTGTGCGTCGCCGTGCGCCGTACCTATACGCCCGTTCTCACTGCGCGCCCGCACCCCGAGCGTCTTCGAAGTAGCCGCCGCCACCGCGGCGCGACTCTTTTGCCGGCGTATCGCTCGGCGAGCGCGCCATTGTTCGCCGTCGCGGCTTCCACGCTTACGTATCGCATCAGCTCCGCCGCGAGCACAATAAGACACTCGTAGGTCACTTCTGTATTTATTAAGGCCCCGACGAATCCGATCTTTATTCGTGTCGCAAAGAAGAATAACTTCGATCGATTGCTCCTTTTTTTTTTGTTCTTTTTTGCTTTCGGTTACGTTTACCATTTCGTACGGGAGTTCTTTTCTGTTCTTTTTCTTTGGTGTGCTGTTGCTTATTCAATATTTGTCAACAAATTGTCAAAAATGAAAGTTTAAATAAGAATTTTTTATCAAGTTAATCGTCATTTGCATTATGTTCATATAGTATGAGATGGAAATTATAATTTGATTGTTTTTTGTTAAATATACATACAGGAGCATTTTGTAATTCAATAAATTATTTTATTTTCGACTCACCTGTAAAAGCCTCTTTAATAACCCAAAAAACGGGGCAAACGTAGCATTTAATAACTTATAATACTATATAGTCGCGCAAATTTTAATTTTCATATTAAACTACAAAAAATTAAATAAAAATAATCAAATATTTTAAAAAATACCACATTAATTATTTATTGTATTTTATTTTTAAGTTAATATTTCTATTCTAACCTTCTACTGCCTTCTCTTCTCTATGTTACTTCTTTTCTTGATAAAAAAAGAAAAGGCCTTTTTAATATGATAATAAATAATATCACAAATAATTGATTTTCAGTTTTCCAATGAAAATTGAATCATTTTTGACAAATTGTTCTCATTTTATAAATAATAATACAACAACATAAATTAAAACTTGAATAGAAATAAGTAAAAAGTGGCAAAATTTTCGAAGTATTTTTTTCCGAGGAAAAGTTCGCTCTGCCTGTATTAAAATACGTGATTTCACCGGTGCAAGAAGTTTTCTGTTTAAGGAAACAATTTAGCAAAAGTATCAAAAAACTGTTACAAAGTTGCGCATCGGACAAGTTTGCGGGAGCGCAATGTTGCGTGGGGCGAAGAGGGGGAGGGGGAAGGGGGCCGCGGGCTTGTCTCTTTGTTCTTTATGTCATTGTGCGCCGGAGAAATATACGATTCCAACTATAGCAGATGTATAAGCAGTCGGGAGGAGTCGAGAGGTAAGGGGGCTGGAGGGAAAGAGAGAGAGAGAGAAAGATCGAGGACCGAGGAAAGAGGATGCATGAAGAAACATAAGAAACGAAATACCTCGGAGCCATCGCTTTGTCTCCGAGACAGAGTCAGTCCTCTTTGATCGACAGTATATCGGAGCGTCGCTCGCCGTTTGTCGATCCTCGCGGCTCCGAATCCATTGGCATCGATTCCAACGATTTAGGGATCGACCGGCAAGAAACGACTCGGCCTGCCTTTTTCTTATACCTAGATTTCTCAACTTCTTCTTTCCTCTCCTATCTTTATTAAGAATCTCCTCTGTATATTATTCGTTTGAACCCTGATTTATCGAGTCACCCGTCATTTTTCACGTTTCAACGGAGCTTTGTTCAAATAAAGATTTGCAAAGTGCAATAAAACACACCTTTATTCGAAAACACGTGCATTAAAATTATCAGATTCCTAAGATTTCCACACAATTTTTATTTTCGAAATATACCTATCTAGTATTCATAATTATAATAATCTGACTATAAAATATTATCTTAAAAAACGCGCAGTATTGATAAGAAATATTTGTGTTTTAAATTATAAATTGTATTCGTGATTGATTGTACGGCTCCTCGCACACGAGAAAAACAGTAGATGCAACATTTTTGGTTGTAAAATGTCAGATTTATATTACTTTTATCTATATAAACAATTTAAAAAAAATGTAGTATTTTAGAAAAGCAAGATCGACATTATATGGCTGTTGATTTTACTAATTGATCTAATTGTTTAAATTTTACTACTTGAAAACAGTTAGATGTGCTGTTTATTTTTTTCCACATCAAATATATATATACGTTACTAAAATTACAAAAAAACTATACCGTTTTTTAAATAAAATGGGCCAACGTTTGAAGTGCATCACCAAGAAATCAAGAAAATAGAAGCTTTTTGAATAATAGAGAGCAGTGCACCTTAACAATCCATCCGAGGCGTTAAATCTCAAGATGCAGCCTTCGATTCGGGCTACCGTCGAAGCGATCGGGCATACGTCGCATTCGCCGTCCGCAAAGGAGTCGGCCCAGAAGAAACGAGGAGCTTTCATTGACGAATACGTCGCGGCGGCGGCGCGCTCCGCGGCCCCGAAAGAAGCCGGCAAAAAACCGCCTCGCGCAAAACAATGGTGTGCGCGCGAGCGCGCGCCTCGCCGACCACCCTCGAATCCTCGGGGCCCGGGGTTTTTGCCGGGCATTAATTGGCCCGCGGGCACAAAACTGCCGACGCTGCCCGCTCGAGCCCACACACTCGGCTCGTTTGCCGCGCGCACCGCGAAATAAAGCTTCGGCCGCTGCCGCGACGACAAAAACTCGTCTATGTGGACGGGCCCCGCGGGGCACGAGGGGGGGAGGGAGAGGAGAGCCGGGCATCAATCCTGTCCCCCCGCGCCGCGGCTCCTCGATCCTTGTCGCTTTTCAATGATCCGCGCTCTCGGATCCTGCGCCGGGGAGACGTCGCCGTCTCTCCCCCCGGCGTGTGTGTTATGCGCGGGGCCGCTGATGCACGAGCGCGACGTCGGCCTGGAATGCGACGGCGGCCGGCCGCCGCGCCTGGCAGCGTGCATTTTCGAAATTTCGGGCAGCCGCCCGCGCGACCGCTTGTTTCGCCGGCGCAGGAAGTAATGCGGCCGGCCCGGCCGCGGCAAAAAGTTCCACCGGCCGTCCCATAAATAACTGCCCGATGGGCTTTTTCGGGGCGAAAAAGCTCTCGCGCTATTGGAATAATGCAAATGCAATTGGCACCTTCCTTAACGCGATCAATTACGTTGTTATGGGGCCCCGTTAGCTCGTTTTATATATTGTACTTTTTGTTACTGTACAATTAATATTGAGTCTTCCAGCTCGTAAATTTTTAAAAAATTGTTTATTTTTTTACTGCGACGTGTATTTGCTTTCTGCTGAAGTAAAGCTTTATATTGTTAAACATTTTTTTCAGTATTGGATATTAAGCTGGAAGAAGAACTTTTTAAAAAATGTCTGTATATAAGTAAGTACGCTATTTATTGGTTTGCACACATGCATTTTAAATTGTTGTTAATGGATTATTCTAATCCCGCTTGAAACTTTCAAGGGATTAGTTATTAATAGCATTTGATTACCACTTTTCATCTATATCTTATTTTTGCAAGAATATCTCTGAGAAAGGGTACTGTGCCAAAATTTAGTTGGCAGCCTTTTTTAATTCGAAACAGTACTACCTTTTTCGACATATTTTTTAATTAACTTGATCTACAATCTGCAACTCTAATTCGTATGTAAATAAAAAGTAAGCTTTTAAATGGAATACGTGATAGTTACACTTTTACTTTTAATTGACTTCTATTCGATATCTTTTAATCGATATAAACCAATAGATACGAAATCAATACTTTCAATCACTTCGATCAGTTTTGATTCAAGTTTTCTATGCTGAATTTTTTACAATCATTAAACTTGAGCCATTCAAAAGCAAACCCTCGCCAGAAATAAAGAAGAGAAGAGTTGTATCGACATCAAGCGGCCACTTGATTTATGGAAATACGCTTTCATTAAAAAAAAAGCGTTTGAAGTATTAGGGACTCGAAAAGCCGGAATTGCGAAAAATCATCTTTCATCGTTAGAAAAAGAGGATTTCTCAGGAAGCGGGCGGCCGGATTTGGTTTATTAACTCGGGACTATTTGACGTCGGGGAAAATTTCGGTGAAAAAGAGAGACGCGCAGCGGGGGGAGGGCGAAGGGGCGAGCGGCAGACAGGCGAGCTTGCGCTCTTGCGCGCATGGATAACAGCCGCTGTCTAAACACACTTTAAAGATTTGAAAACGTAATGGCGGCGGGCTTTAACGAGATTTGCATGTCACGGGCGCGCATCATATATCTGGATTTAGCGCACTCCGCTCGGCTTCTCTCTCTCTCTCCGGCGAGCGAACGGAAGAGATAAAGGGAACGAGAGAGCGAGAGAGAGAGGGATGGCTCTCTTTCCCGTAGCTCTGTCGCCCCCGTTCTTTACGCGGCTCCCCCTCCGCGTCTATTAGGTCGTTTGGGGTTGAGGCGCGGCGGCGAGGGGGGTGCTTTCCGGATCAGCGAAGGATCCTCGGCAGCTCGTCGCTGCAGCCGGCGGATGCGCGCTTGCGCTCGGATGCCGCCGCGACGCCGAGAGCGAAACGGAGAATGGGAAAGAGCCCGTGAGCCCGGGGTACACACGCGGGGACATTAACACCGGCGGATTACCCAATGAACTTGAAACGTGATTTACGCGGGAGCCGCGCGCGCGCGCGAAAAGGCGAGGACAGGCGACGATATATGCGCGCCCGAGACGACGAAGCGGAGTTTAAGGGAGTCAGTCAGAAAATACAGAGCCGCGAGCGCGCGGCGTATATACGGCCGGCCGAGGGAGAGAGAGATAGCGCAGGTAAGACAAATCGTTCGAGCGACCGTCGATATGCTAATGCAAGCACACGAATGCCGGATGACCCTGAAGATTAGAGGATAACCCGCCGCGGAGCGCGCGAAACCCTCTCAAATTCCCTCTCCTCTCTTCGCCTCGCCTCTCTGTCTCTCTTTTTTTTTTACCAAACTGCTCGCTCGAGATAAAGAGGCTTTGACGCATATCGTGCGCTAGCGGTTTTCCGGCTTTTATTTTTGCCTCCTTTTTTTTTTCGTTCTCTCCTCTTTCCTCTTGGTTTCGCCGTTGCGCGCGTGCACAAGTAGCCGGGGCTGATTATTTTCGAAATAAACAATGATTGATGAAGCTTTGCGCGGAATTCTTGTAATCCGGCTCGCATATACATCTTCCTTTCGGCGCGCATTCATTTAGAAATTAAGTTGTTTAAACTTATCGTCGAGCGTCGCGGTTGCTTTTGGTCGTCATTAAATTACACGTTGAAATCGAAGTATTAATCATATACAATAGCAAGTGGAAAAAGTGCAGCACCGTAAGACAAGCGAACAAATTCAATAATTCACTTTTTTCATTGTATTCTCTGAACTTTATTTAATTTGAGTTATAGATTATGTTCAAAATTAGTTTCTATAGCTTTAGCTATTTTGATCATTATTAAATTACACTTTGAAATGAACACATCAACCATACAATAGCAAGTAGTAAAAGTGCAATGCGGTAAGACAAGTGAACAAATTCAATAATTCACATTTTTCATTGTATTCTCTGAACTTTATTTAATTTGAGTTAGATTATGTTATTAATTTTTCTTTAAACACTCAAAATTAGTTTCTATAGCTTTAGCTACTTTATTCATTATTAAATTACACTTTGAAATAAACACATCAACCATACAATAGCAAGTAGTAAAAGTGCAATGCGGTAAGACAAGCGAACAATCAGGTCACCATTAAATTGCACCTTACAATGAAAGTATCAATCGTACAATAATAACAAGTGGAAAAAGTGCGAAGCGGTAAGACAAGCGAACAAAAAAATCGACAAAAACGGACTTCCTGCGCAAAGGGGAGTATTGCACAACGGCAAGACGCAAAAATACATTCGTACACTTTCGCTACTTATATTTACATAAGGCATTTTCAATTTCGCGCGGCGCGAATTTTTTGACGCGCCGTGCATCGCGGGGCATCCGGCGGTACGCAGAAAAACTGTCATAATTACATATTGCGAGCAGCAAAAGGCACGTACGGGCAGCGCCCGTCGTAAAAACTCTTTCTCTCTCGCGCGCGCGCAACTTTCTTTGCGTACACACAAAGCGGCGATCCTGAAAACTGACATTCCTTGCATAACGAAAAGTGGAAGAGTGAAAAAAGCGGAGGGAGGGAGAGAGACGGGGAGAGGCGCAAAAAAGAGGGCCCCGCCGAGGATAAAAAGGAATCCGGGGCCCCCGGAGAAAGTCCTAAAGTTGGCCGCTCGCGACGCACGTGCACAGTCGGTTCCGCGGGTGCAGAGGGGGAGGGAGGTTTGCGCGCAATACATGCGTCGTCTGCCGGGCGCATAATAGGGGTGTATAATACGCGCGCCAAGACAATGGGGGCATTGTACAGGTATTCGTGTGCCGAGCGAGCGAGGCCAATCCGGCGAGGGGACAGTGCGAGAGATAGAGAGAGGGAGGGAGAGAGAGAGAGAGCGTCGGCGTCGTTTGGGCATATTGACAGACTAATGATCGCGCGGAACAAAGGCCAGAGACAGTCACGTGCTCACGTGCTCACGTGCTCGTGTGATGGACCGTTTCCGCGAGCTTGCGAAGCCGCGCCGCCCCCGATGACTCGATCGCGTTTTCGCGCGCGCACGCGACTTTGTGCACGCCCTCAACCTTCATGGCCGCTGTGCCTCTATTATAATTCACGCCGAAATTGACGGAAGTTACTGCCGGCCGTTGTACACTTGTCACTTTATTTTTCATTTGCCTCTGTAATAAGTCGTTAAGCTGGAACATCTGTATTTCACAATTGACAAAAGTAAAAACTGAAATGTATTTGCTAATGGAAACTGTGCGTTACAATAGCTTGGTCAGTTTTATTTTCATTTAAGAGTAAAGATGGTCTTCAGACAGAAATTGATTGTTAAATATTTTTGAATGGAGGTCAAAAGTTTATAGCATTCTTGGATCTGCGTAAGACACACTGACCTCTGAATGCCTTGCTGTAAACCAAGTTTAACAATGTAAAATAAATTCATTATTACAATTCTTAATTTACAGTGTATTTTGATATTCAATAATGACGTTCATATATTGCCATGGTCCTAGATATAAAATGTACTTTTTAAAAGTAGACTAAATTCGTTTTAGACTGGCTCAACAAAAATGACCAGCAACGTCCACGAAACGTCTTGTCCAAAATAATTTATATTTTAAATCCAAAAAATAATAAATGACATATCATGTAAACTGATTAAACCAAACTGTAAATATCGGTACCACTACCTAACTGTAACGATTCGGTTACCAATTTTTTCAGTGTGTCACACGTTGCTGGACATGATTTTTTTGACTAAAAACGAGTACGCGTCGGACAATGAGATTGGGAGGACGAGTTGTTTAGAATGGAGGTATCCTCAGGTGAATACGCGACGTTAATTCGCCGTTAAAAGCTATATCTCAGAATCATTGATAGTACAGCGCACGAGGAGGGTGTCGAATTTACCGCAGCGCGCCCCGCTGTCGACGTTCCGCGGCGGCTTTGCGCTCGCTATTGGATGAGTCTGGCAAAGGGGAGCTAATGACATTTGGATTCGCCTTGGGAAGGGTTGCTGCCTACTGTACACGGACCCACGCTTTAAATGCATAAATAATGAGCATTCCGCACTTTGTCCAACTCTTTAGCTTTATTAACAAGCTATTTCTAAAAAATCAATCCTCTTTCGTCCGAATTCATCAGACGCTACCTTCGAGAATCGATGTTTCCTTAAAATACACTTAAAAATTATAGTAAAGAGGAAATAATTGAATAATTTTATTCGTTTACAATCAGTGTCAGAAGCTAGGATTTGATGAATTGCAGTACAAAAGAGAAAATTATTATCGTCGGATTCGCGCGATGGTGTTCATTGTACGCGGTTGTCGCTGCAAAGCTATTTAATTAATACGAACCGACTGGAAATGCTCGCACATTTCCCCTCGGTTGCTTTGCGTCCCTTTCCCCCCCAGTCCTCTTTCTCTTGCTCCGTTTCTCTGGCTGTCGCTCTGCCTCTCGCTCTCATTCGTTATTCAAAGGGTCTCGAAATTCGCACTTAGGTATCGGGGGAATTAGCCGCTCTCTGCGCCGATGATTGCAGCGATAGCGTTAATTACGTTGCCATTTTTTTCACGACAGATTGAACTGTCAGGAGACAAAAGACCTTTCGAAATGCTCTTCATTATCAAAACCCGAAGAGACCCATAAGCAATTTCGGACCTTTTCACGACGTACAACCAACACCCCCAAGTCACATTCTTTTCTTTTAAACGGAAAGAACAATTTCTTTTTCAACCTATTAATATCAGAAGCAATTCTACTTAAAGAAGAAATTCAAGTAAATTTTTCATCATTAAAATATGTATAAAAATGTTGACGGTACGTCATAAATAAATCTTGTATCATAAGAGGAAAATGTCCTACTTATACCGCATGTACGCGGTAAAGCAAGTAACCTCGGCTAAACTTTCTCCGCGGCTCTTTTGTAGTTCAAAGCTTTTTCGCGTACAAGTATCCGCACGATAAAGACGGGGGACAAAGGATATTTCGAGTGGCGGTGGAGCCGCAGATGCAAGCCGGAGGCGGGCTGTTGCGATTCATCGAGGCAAGGGGACGGAGAGGTGGATGCCAGCCGGGGCGAAATGGAAGCCGCTAATGAGGCCGTGTGTAATTAGGGAGCTCTCGCGGCCTAATGAAGCGCTTACCTACCTTCGCTATGCACGAAGCCCCACGGGCCGTCGTCCTCCTCCGCCGCGTCGGCATGGGACCAACACACGCGAGCCCCTCGCCGAGTAACTCATACGCGCGCGAGCGCCTACACGCGCGACTCGCCCGCGGAGAAGATACGGAGCCCGTGTGTGTGTGTACGTGCACCCTTCTTTCCTCCGGCACCTTCGCGGCGAGTGTTGATCACGCCTCGCGCTTGGAAATGGACTCCGAGCCGGAGATGCGGCCCCCGCTGCAGGAAACGAACGCGATGGGGACGTCTCGAAGGAGAGAAGATACACCTCCGAGTGACACGCTAGCGCCTTTTCGACGAGGTCCCCATTACGAAATTAGACTTGCATAAATCTCACCCTTCGCACTGTTGAGGCTGAAATTCCAATTAGTCTTAAATAACAAGTTTTGAAACGTTGATTGTTAACAATGCGGATGTTAATTAAGAAAAATAAAGTGATTACTGTTACTTTACGGTGAACAATGACGTAGATTTCGAGGAAATGAAGCAGCAGCGTGGGAAAGTCGAAAAAAGGGCGATTATCAGGAACGTGTCAATGGATTAGTATCGATAGATCGGTCAGATTCCCCGGAAAGTCTTAATTATTTAAGAGCCTCCCGGAGTCATCGTCGGTACAGTCCCAATCGTGCAGCGAGGGAGGAGAGGAGGGAGTGTGCGGGGGCCCCCCTTATCTCTCAATTCGCCGTGGCGAAACTGGCCCCGCTGCGGGGAGAGGGGGGACAGGAGCGAGGGTCTAACCAGACACGGCTACCGGAATCACGACTCGGCCTCTTCGCCGTCTCCCGGCCTCTGCTCGGCTTTTTAAGAATCGGCCCGCTATCTGGGCGATTTGCATATTAAACTAACTCACGGCGCGCGGCATATTTTAGCACGCCGCGCTCGCTCGCGCGCGCGCGCGCTCTCTTTGGCGAAGCCTGAAATCGCTAAAAACCGATAGATAAGCGGGGAAAGATCGAGCAGTACTAACTAATTTTATTTGCGTGTCCATCGCTCCCGCCTTTTTTTACCCTTTCCTGGTCTTTCCCCGGCTCGACAGCGTTCCCCCCTGGCGATAATTGCCGCTACAGCGCCTGCTCCGCCGGACGAGGAAGTGGATTTTAATGGTGTGTTCGACTCGTTGCGGATTCATCGCTAAATCTTTTAACTCTTTAAAAATGTGCTATCTTTAATTTTTACAACTTTCTTGTATGTCACTTTTATCGATCTTTTCACTTCTGTTTTATCTTTATGAAGTTTAGCAGGATGCAACTGAAGTCGAAGATACAAGCCAACGAAAATACAAGCTTTAGCAATTTCTCACCCTACACGTCTAAAAATTCAGCATGTTCCTTAACAGTCAAAAAGTCACAGTTTGTTGTACTTATTTTCAAAAGATTACACGTTCCTCTTAACGATAGTGCGTATTCCTTGATTTTTTTTAAAGGAAGCTGTGCAGCTGATTTACTTTTTCCGTATAATTAGCCAAGATTATGGAAATAGGAGTGGGCAAAGGCGATGAAAAATATCGGCGGGTCGGCAAGACTCGAACGTCGGCGGTATGCAAAAGTGTCCGGCCAGTGGGAGCGCGCACTCGCCGACACGCCATTATCCTAAGTTACGAACTAGAAACTTGGCTGCGGAATCTCTTGAGGGTAAGTAAGTGCGCTAAAATTCTCCCCTTGTCGGGCTCCATTCGTATACATTTACGCGGGATGTTTGCGTTGGCGCAAAGAGCCCCCCATTCCCCATTTGCACCGCGGCGCCACGCTCCGGCGCTCAAATAGCGACTGGACACATTTTCGTAAACGGATCTCGCTATTTTATTGAAAGTTTACTGTCGACTCCTGAATGCAGCCGCGCGCTTATTTACGGCCACCTACGCGCGTCTAATGGCCCATGCAAACTCCACCGAATGTGCTACCGAACGCCCTCCAAAGTGGCTTACCGATATCACTAAAAGATTTTTACGTGCCATCCATTTGCTTACTTATTTTTCAACACTTCTTTACTTGCACCTAGAAAAATTCGTATTTGATTTACTGGGAGAGTATCAGAAATGTGTATCTCGGATTTTGTTGAAAAATGACAAAATGGTTTCTTTCTTATAAATATTTTAGAGTCTTACATTCAATAGTCTTTGAACTAAGAGGTATAACAGAATTTAATTTTGGATAAATTCGAAATAGTATTGCTTCATATGTTCATAATTTAGCACATATTTCAATAAATATGAAAAGTTGATCATAAAAATTGCAATAATTCAAGATTTATTAAAAGTTGCCAATGATCGGAAAATGTTCTGTCAAAAGGTATTCATAATCAATAAGGGAAGATAGAATATTCATTGAAGTGTACCAAGTTAGATGCATTCTCGATTTTCATCTTTGGTTATTGATAACTTTTAATTAATATTTCTTGTTGTATAAGAAGAATTTATATATATCTGCTCCATTCTCTCCAACTTTTGATATGATTTGTTAGCTATTCTTTAAATATTGTTGAAAATAATTAATATTATAACTTCTAACTTCAAAACTATTAGCATTAGTCTAATTCTTTAGCATCTTTTGTTTTTAAATGAAATATATATCTCTCAAATTTTCAACAAATCTGTGAACTACTAAACTCTAGTGCTCTCCTCGATAGTAGAATTACATTCATAAACGATCCTATTTCAATGTCGCAGTTTTTTCTTCAAACTTTGTCAAAAGAATAACAACGAAAGCTTCTTTTTCTGAATTAAAAAAAGCTCATCCCCCAGCTTGTGAGAAGGACGATCGAAAAGTCGCGCACGTAAGAGTAGATTACATCTGCTACGTAGGAGCTTAGCCTGCAGCGGCAGCAGCTTCGTAAGGACTCCGATGGGGGGGTGATCGATACGGCGCGCGGCGCGCACACACGGGGGCAGCGGTTCCGAGGAAGGCGTTACGTGTCCGAGCGTAGTTTTCGCCGCGGCATCCCCGACAACATCTTAATTCCCGATAAAACGCATTAGGGACCCGGAATCGGATCTCGCGAGAAGGGAGTCCGGCCCCGGCTCGCCTCCGCGCGGCCGGCCGGTATGGCCGGCGGACACGCAGCCGGCGTCCTTCTGCGCCTCCTTCACGTGCACGCGCGGGCGGAAGGATCGCGAGATTAGCATCGCGGCCGCTCGCCTACCGACACGCGAAAGAGATGCTCGCGCCGTGCGCTACCGTTCGTTCCGCCGCGGCGATCTGCTGCTCGTTATCACGCGAGGCCGGGATGCGCGAGAGCGCAAAAATTTATACCGATACGGACGCTGTCGCGACGCGAAACCCGTCGCGTATTTCTGCCTGCCACTTCGGAGTTTCTCTTTATTTTACTCCTTTCGCGCGATCTCGTTACTTCTCTTTTTCGTGCGTTTTTTTTTAAGAGTTTGTTTTCAAAAATAACCAGTCGACGGGTTTTCTATATTTTTAATACTTAACGGGTATGATTTAAAAAAAGAATTTAAGTTTGCGCTAAAATAAATTCGCCGATAAGATTTACTGCCTTATTTTTAGTATAACGAAACAATTTGTATCTGTTGTGATTACATAATAGAGAAACTTAGCATTTGCATATCCGCCGGCGCATCAAAATGCACAATGAGACTCTGCATTCTGTTTCATTGGAATGTGTTAACCTCCCTCTTGTTTAGTAAACTCGCTATCTGTTTACACTTTATTTTGACGCAGATAATGTCTGTTTTTTTTTTTAAATAAAAATCGAATAAAATACACTTTTTTTGCGATCCTCAAAATCAATTTTATTAATTAAACTAATCAATGATTTGTAAAATTCAGATTTTACGTCTTACACAATTTACATTTTTCCAATTTTACTATTATTAACAAATGACAAAATAAAACATTTTATTTACAACAAATATTTTTAATCTTCGAGAAAATCTAATTAATTCGCATACGCAAAAGAGTGAGACTACTAAATGTTTTGACGCATCTTTTTACTCTCTTAAAATTTATGCAGCATTAGTTATAATCATTGCTGCGTCACAACAAGAGCAATTAAGAAGTAAAATTACGTTACAGCCAATTCGAAAATTGAGCTTCAACAAGATGCAGGCGACGTCGGGAGCACGAAATAAAATAAAATAGCTGAAAATCGATCTCAATTTGAGGGAAGTTGTAAAAAACGTCACCGCCGAGATATAATTCGCGCGGCGCGCGAAAACGGCAGTAGCCCCATTAAAGGCCGCTGCAATGGCGACTGGTGCATTAACGTTGGCACGCGCGGCTCGCCTCCTCCATCCGATATTATTTATTATTTATGCTAAGTTATGCGCCGGGCCGAGCGAGGGAGATAGAAGGAGAGAGGGAGAGGAGAGAGAGGACCGAGAGAGGCGAGCCGTGAAACGATGCTGCGCACTGGCCGGCGGCCACGTGTGCCGTCGGCGGCATCCGCGAGCGCCCGGAGAAACCGCAGCATATTTATATCAATTACGTGTCGTTTCCCCGGCTCGGATTATTATGTAAATGTCCGATAGCGTCGCGCGAGTATTGGCTGCCAGAGAGCCCCGCTCCCGCGCCGAACACCGGCCCCGACTGGCTGCATCAATTATGACGTCAGACGTGTTAAATCCCCGCCACTATCGCGCCCGGCAATTGCCGTACAACAGAGTTTATCAGGCATAACTTGCACTTCCATTCAATCCAGCCTTGTCTTCATACTTTTATCGAGTTATTATACGAAACGGCCTCCCGTACCCTATGCAGAAAAGCTTTTACATCCTACCTCTCACAAAAGAGTTAACGAAGCAACTGCGGTAGTTTTCCGACGACTCGGATGTGCGTAAAAGAAACTACCGGAGCAAAGATCAAGGTGAAGTTATGTATATAAAAAGAGAAGACGAGAGGTGAGGGACCCCGTCCTCTCGGTTTTGATAGAACGCCTAAACATCAATCGGACTCGAAAACTGGGCTGTAATTTGAGTTTAGCCGCGTCGGCCGAGTAAGTTTGGTCTCGCGCCGCCCCGGCGAATTCCTACGGGAAGGCAGGTCAATAGATGACCGGGGGTGGTGTCGGAGGTCGGGGGCTGATGCATCCCGCTGAATATGTATGAGGGCCGCGACACCCCGGCGCTACTGCCGGGAGACCGAACCACTATCTGCGGCTGATAGCGGCTGTGCCGCGCGTCTCACAGGGCTCCTTCCCTCGGCCGCGATATACCTACTGCGTCTGCGGGGCCCTCCTCGCGTCCCAAAGGCGCGCGTCGCCACTCTCGTCGCAGGGCTTATATCGCAAGAAGCGCGCCATCCCCCGGATGGAAACTCGAGCCATCGCGCGCACTCTCCGCGCCTCCTTATCGCGCGCCCCGGACAAACTTGCCTCGTAACTCCTTCGCGAGCAGGTGCCGATGCCTACCGGCGGCGGACCGGGTTATTGCCCAAACACCCGAGGCTGTATACCAATTGCCGACGGCGGTTAACGAACTAGACATTTTTAGCCGAGTGTGCAGTTGGCTTGTGAGGGACAAGGAAAGCTTCAAGATTTTCTTAGAATATCGAGAGAATTTCTTGATGATTTTTGAAAGTTTAGGTTTTTTTGAGAATCTCGACCTTCGTGAGACTCTGAATGTATAGAAAATCTCGAATAAGAACGAGTCTTTTTTTTCAAAAATCTCGATCTTCACGAGACTCTATCTTTATGAGACTGTCGATGCAAAAAATACCTCGAAGTCTCGGTTTTTTTGAGAATCTCTATCTTCATAAGACAGTCGGTTAAATCCATTTTTTTAAAGCACGTGAGTACTTTGCGAACCTGCTTTTTTTAAATAATAGCAAAAAATCTCGAAATTCTCGAATATCTTCAAGACTATCGGTTTCTTTTGATATTCCGAAATGCGAAACGAGTGTCTCAAATATATTCAAGATTCTTAAAGATCTTCGAGGCTCTTGATCTTTTTAAGAAATCTAGTTCTTTTTTAACGTCCCCTAAATTTTATAGACAAGACTTTGCTTCATCTCGTCGAAATTTTTCGGGAGAAATCTCGTTCAAGTCTCGCCCAGGCCTACCGCGCAGCCTCGACTTGCCGAATTCTTAGCGGAACAACAGAAGGGTGAGAGAGGGTGGGGTAAGCACACTTGATCCGCCAATGAAAACCGTATAATTTATATGATCCACTAAATAGGGACGATTGCGCCTAAGCGAATGAATCCCGCAAGACAGCATGAGATATTGCCGGATCGGGGGCGCATTATAGTTTTAAGCTCGTCTCGTTAAATGCGATGGGTTCTCAAACCGCGGCTTTTGCTCCAGTTCTTCGCGCGTCCCACAGGTTCGCCTACATTCGCGGCTCCGCCGGGCTCTTACGAGCGGTAAAAACAAGCTTGCGGCCTTTACGACGGCTCGAGCGTTCCGCGGCGTCGTAAAAATGGCCGGATTAACAAAAAAGCTTCGGGGAAACAAGTGGCGCGCGATCGAACTTCCTCGTTAACGCCGCGCCACTTTTTACTCGCTGCCCCGACCGCGCGAGCGAAGACTCCTATGCGCGAAGAAAAGTGAAAGTCGTATGGAAATTCGCGAGTCTTACCGCACTGCGGTAAATTTCATTCGCGCCGTTGCGAGTAATTTCTTATCTCGTTATCCGCGCCGACGCGCCGATAAAAAGTTCGCGCGAGGTGTTAAAGGGAGCAGTCCGCGGAGTGTGCACACACAACCGAGATTGCGCGTAATTGCACGTAAAATCGACATCAACGGGAAAAATCCGCGATAAAGCGCGCGCACGGGGAGGGCGATGAGAAACGATCGCGCGCGGGGGTTAACGAGGGCGACATTTTTCCGGGGGGGTCGAGCGGCCATTCCTCACTCCCGTCGATGTCTCGCGGGGGAGGCCCGGCGTGTTGATTCGGGCTCGCCGCGGGCGAAAGGGGTGCGGAAAAGCTCACGGCTCGTTGAGCGTCACTGCGCCCCCTCGGCGCGGCGGAGTCAGCGGGCGTGAGTAGGAGGGAGAGAAAAGGGTTGCGCGATCTGGCAGACGCGCGCGATAATAAAGCAGCCCGCCGGCAGGGCCGATAAAATATATCCTAAGCAGAGGCGACGACTCGTTTAGCCCGCGCTTCATTACCAGGCCGAACTTCATCGCCTAACCCTTGGGGCTCTCGGCGCGGGCGGGAGGGGGGGAGCGCCCCCTCCGTTCCGGCGGCGGGCGAAAAATCCTCGGCGCGATTAACACTTTAGCGTTTCGCCGCAAAATGCCGACGCGGCGGCCAGGAATGCAGCGCATAATTGGGAGCGCGGGAAGAGCGATCGGCTCGCCTTTATCTGCCGAGGGGGGGGAGAGAGAGGCTACCAGATATAGCTTCATTTAGAGTGCTTTAATAGCGTTTCACTGTCAATAATTAAGGATATCGCGGCGGGCCGCGCGCTTAATGCGCCTCGATTTCATATAATATCGCGGGGCGGCACGAGTGTGCCCGGGTGGACGAGTGGGAGGAGGGAAAAAGGAGAGAGAGAGGAAGATAAGTGCAGCGTCCGCGGCGCGAGATAGACGAGCGTCGTAAAGTTTCGCCGGAGCGAGAGCTAGCTCCGCTTGAGCGACAAACACTTTGAGAACGAGCTCGCGCGCGCCGAGCGAGCGGCAGTGGGAGGGAGACAAAAACTTACCACGAAAAGCCCGCCAAGTGCGGAAGAAAAATATAACGATCCGTGGAACGAGGAATAACGCGCGACTTTACTGCGTTCTAAAACTCCCATAAACCTCCGCTACGTCAAACTTTTCAATTCTACCGTTTGCCCCTTCCTCTTTCGTGTTTTTTCCTTATTCTCTCTCACTCTCTCTCTTTCTCCTTCCTTCTTGCTCGTTACATTTTTTGCCCTAACATCCTGGTCTCGATAAAAGCTGGCTTATATTATGGAGAAAGGAATAGGAGAAAATGCCGATTAAAATATGTGCTTTAACGAGCCATAGAATATTTTAGTTATATTTTTTTATAACTCGAAGCGAAAGTGATTGCTGATAATGTAATTAAAAATAAAATTAGATATTAATTTAACGAGTGATTCTTCGATCCATGTAATCAAAAACCACTTATAAATCCATGACTTTGTAATAATTTTTTATAATTTCGCAATGGTAGTAACTAAAACTATAATAAATTATAATCAGGAGTAGTTAGTAATTTCATGTTTGCACCTCTTTTTTAAAATAAGCATATTTTATATCCGCTTGTGCAAAAAAAAACATAAATCCCCGAAATTTTGTGAAAAATAAAGTGACCAGTACACTATCTTAATGAGACTACTCTTCAAATAAGTGCGGTCAATCGAGGACAATCCCAATCACCCCGCAGACAAAGAAAAGGAGTTATCCGTGGCAAACTCTAGCGGGTTGCGCTCTCATTGTCGCGGTGGCGATCCGCGCGTGCGAGGAGTGTAAAACGGCGGCCTCGTTGCGGCGCAATGTTTCCCGACGAGCTTGCACAACTGGGACCGGCGGATAAGGATCTTAATACAGATCAGCGATCCTTTGAGCGTATAATTTGGTTTTCGCCGTGCGGGGACAGCTGTCGCGGTGGCGTCCGATCGGCGCGTCGGAGCGAGCGGGCGAGAAAAAAAAGACGAGGGAGAGAGCGAGGCATCTCTCGCACAGCCCGGGCGAGATGATGGCCGATGATGACGTTCACGTCGCACGTACTTTGATCGCAGATAACTTTCGTTAGATTGCAGGGGTGTGACGCGGCACAAAAAAACTCGTTGCGGAATCGTGTCAAGACCGCTCGCGCTATTTTCTCCGGACGCCCCGCGTGACAGATTAGAGGGAGACGCGATTATTCCCGTTTCACCGGGGCAGCTGTCAAACATGCATATTTGTCATCTTGACAAATTCTCCGCCTCTTTTTTTTACCCTCGGTCCGAGTAATTATCGCCGAGTTTTCCTTTTTCCATACTTATTTTCCGGATGCATTTATTTAAATTGTCGTCTACAGATGACAGCAAGTACGCAATGAGAATATCTTAGGGATGTATTTCATTTTTCAGAGTGTCGATTATTCCTTATTGTATTTGTTCAATTATATTTCAAGTATATTTCATTATAGCATTTATTTTATAGTAGAAAATTATGCTTGTAGGATTACAATTGTTTATCCCTATGTCACTATCATAATCGTACTACAATATTGATTATAGTATTTTCTATAAGGGTTGCAAGTAATTACTTTCAATTTTTAATGTAAATACACTGAGAGAAATGTTTGAGTTTTAGTAATATTTAGTAGATTATTAAGTAATATTTTAAAGCTAATATTTTAAAAAAATCTCTAAATGGCAATTTATGACTAAATCTAATAAAATTTACTGATTTTTTTGTAAAAATTATTAAATCACTTCTCTCAGTTTAGTAATTCATTTATTAATTTCGAAGAGTATTTTGTCACAATCTCCAATTATTCAGTGCAGTAAATCCCCTTAATTTTAAAAACAGGATGCAGTGTCCCGCAGATAAAGTTCCGAATAAATTAGCAGCAAACACGGAAAAAAGAACAGAAGTGGCCCCTCCATCCATTGTTCAACGTACTTAGGCTAATGCGGCTGCACCAGCTCGAACCAGCATCCTCGTGAAGCAGCCCTCAAAAATCGTCAAATGTCCCGCGGAACACTGCTGTCCGAGGAAACGTTACACAGGCCCGCAAGCGTATAAGCACGAGTCGGCGAGAAAAGGCGAGGAGAGCCCCGGATCCAGAAGGGCGTGTGATGTATTTGTAAAAAGGTGTCGGGTTGGAACTAAGGAGCGGCGCTTTCGAACTGGAGCGAGAGAGAGGCGATTGCCCCGAGGGAACTTCGAGCGGCGGGAGGGAGGCGAGAGATAAAAGAGAATTGTATAAAGAAGCGGGGCGCGAGACGGAGAGAGAGAGCGAGGGGTGTCGCAAGCGGGGGGTGCGAGAGCCCGGCCGATGCCCGTGGGGCACGCGGGAGGTGCGAAAGCTGCACGCAGAAAGAGACGGCACTGTATACCGCCGAGATGGAAGTTCGCGCCTCTGATCTGTCAAATTTTATTTCACGGCTGCGAGAACGAGGTGGGTCCGGGCGCGCCCGGCCCATATAGATGGGACGAGATACGGACACTTCCCAAATAGCCTCCCCACGCGCCTCCTAATGCCTCTCTCGCCGGCGAATCGCCTCGTGCACACTTCGACGCGCTGGAAGATGTTATTACATCCCCCGCCGTGCGAGCCCGCCTGTGTGCGCGCATTCTCTTGCCTATGCTAATTGCGGATAGCGCCGCGACCGATGCGTAGGCTCGAGATTTTCTTCTATTTCGAGTCTGTTTCACATTCACTCTGTATTCATGAGGATTAAATACTTCGGGGGATTTTAATGATCAAGAAATTATGCACTTTCCTGACGTGTATTCGAGCTTAAATAAAGCTCGGATTAGTCGTGTTGTTCGACTTAAACGGGTAGTTTCGTCCGTCGGAACTTTCGGGGAAAAAAACATTTCGAGTATGCAAAAGTTTTGCGCTTTAAGGAAAACTGCTATATTTTAAGATCGATAGTAAACGTTTTTGAAACGTTTTCTGAGGTACTCCGCGTAAAAGTTCTAGAAGTGTCAGGGAAAGCTCTGCAGAACTTAGTTGAAAATTTCCCGTATTAGACGTGCACCGGAACGCGTAAAAAAAAGTTTAAAAAATATAAAAACACGTAGAATGATAAAACCGACAGCTGAGATTGATAGAAATTCAGAGTGACCCATAACGTTAGAGAACACACAAGACTTTCACACAGGTGTGCACATAATGCTTGAGCGGCAGTGCGCAAAAGACTGCGTCGAGCCGTTAAATTTTACTTAATCACAGCACTGTACCTCGTACGAATATAGCATTAATGGAAGAAAAACATTAAAACGCCTCGAAATACATGAAAAGCTGCACGGCGTTCGTTCCGCTCCGGCTCGAGAAAGTGCAGAGGCAGTTACGCACTTAGACGCGCGCAACACCTATATCGATCGCGGACTCTTGCGAAGGACGAAAGAACGAAGAAAGGAGCCTCCGAGGTCCCGCTGTGTTCAGCTGGACTGCGCGACTCGTTGGCTGCGAGCGCCGGTCCGCTCCGGGAGCTTTTGATACGCGGGGCACGTACGCGGGGCAAGGACCGCCGCAAGCTCCTCTCTCTCTCTCTCTCTTTGCTCTCTCCCCTACCCGCCGGCAGTGGCTAACTTACCCCGCGTATACCGCGGGGCTCTCCCGCACTTTCTCAGCTTCTGTCTCGCTCTCTCGCTCGCTCGCCCATTGTGTTTCTTCGAGCTATGGATTTTCCAAAAGCGTTTCGTTGCCACGCAGCGAGAACCCGAGCTGGCGCACTCTCTCCGGCGAGCGGCTCTCTTTTTTCCCTCTCTCACCTCCTCGCGCGCCGCCCTTTTATTCGCCCCCGCGATGCTCGCCCGATTGCACCGCTTCCCCAGGAAATCCTCCGCGTTTGGTGCACTTTGGAGATCACTTTTGTTCTGGAATTCCGTTTTAAAGATATTAAATTTTGCATGGCCAGGCATAATTAAACAATAAAGTATGCTCGACTATATTGCTTTTTTGTAAAGGAAGTTTTGTATCAGCAGACAATTTTTTCTTCAGTTTCTAATAAAAAAGTGCGTATTTGCACAAATCTGGTCAACCTTCTTGAGTGGCCAGATGAGAGGGAGTATTCAGAGACCATCTGATGGCATTTACATCAGGTATCCGTTTATCAGTAGTCTGAACGTACAACTTTTTGTAGATTAAACAAAAAATATGAGAATGACGTATAAATTTACGTTCTTAAAACAACATATAAGTGTAACAATGTATCAATCACTAAAAGTGTGGTGTGCTAAACTTTAATACAGAAAGTGGGCTTTTACTACTTAAACTCGTTTTAAATAAAGTATTACCTTCTTAATTATTATCGATCAAATTTAAAGGATAAAATATTGATTAAACATCTTCATCGTAACAACAATAAATTCCTTTTTCCAGACTTCAGATAATTGCTATATCTGTAAGACAGACTAATAATTGCAAAAAAGTATGAAGGGAATGCATGTTCAAAAATAGATTTCAATATATATAATTGTGCTAATTAATAATGCAGATTGAATTAGATTATTGGGAAAATGAGACGTCAATGGAATGATATAGGTATAGAGGGGGAGCGATGAAAATAAAATAATTAGGTGGAAGAAGAGGAAACGATAGGCGAAGGTCGGGCAGCAGGGAGGTGAAGGAGGAAGATGACCGGCGGGTGTATACGATTACCTTGGCATAACTGTATAAGCCATAAGTCGTGGGAGCAAACAAACGAACGTGCATCACACGCGGGCGTGCGGGAGCTGGTCCCAGTTGGGCAATAACGCCCTTCTTCCTAACATAGTGGCACAATATCGCCGGTTCTTTATGTCCCGTGGAAAGGCAAATAGATCACATTGCCGGCTAATAAGCCCGGCGCTTTGACCGGGCCTCCGCGCACCATATATCTGCGCCGTGACCCCCCCGCTCCCTTTTTTCTCCGAAAAGCAGTCACGCGCCCTCCCTTCGCGACCCGCCACCCCACGCGGCTTTTTCCCGTTTTCTTGCGAAATTCCTATCAATTGTGTTATTGCTGCCTGCAGCGATTGCCCAGCCTCTCTCTCTCTCCTTCTCTCTCTACCCTCATTGTCATGCTAATGCACTCGGCAATCGATCCGCCTCATTATGTCACCAAAATAGCCCGAAAAGCCCCAAAGTCACACGAGACGTTATTTCGCTCGCTTCTCTCTCCTTCTGCCCTGCCACGTCGCCCTTCGACAACTGCCGCGACTGTGCTATTCATGGGAGTCGCGAACAACAAGAGACGGAGGCTTCCTATTGCGCCGATAAAGCGCGACGACGACTGGAGAAAGAATGTCGCCCGCCTGTTTCGGAGAGCTTTATTAAGCCTCCTCGGAAGCTCTGTAATTGAGACAAAGGAATTCCGCTTTCTCTTTTTGCATTGTACTTAAATTCCGATTTCTTTTTATCGCGGCGTTTCGACAGCTTATTTGCATGAACGAGTTGATCGTTATATTATTCATTAAAATTTTTAACGTCTTAATCAGTCAAAATACACGTTCGTGAATAATCTTATAAATTCCTGATTACAGGTTCGATAAAAGCCTTTCTGTCTCTCCACTTACCGAATAATTGCAACGGCGTCTATTTTTCGGCAAATGAACACGTTAAATCAGTGGAAATAGCCGAGGAAATTGGATACTTTGATTGGGTTACACATCGATAATGGAGCGAAAGTATCCCTTAAGTCTGCGGGATCGTGTCGAAACAAGCAAATCCTCCGATCGTAAGACTCCAACGGCCGATAAGATCTCGGGGTCGAGCAAAAGGGTGACCAAGCAGAAATCATTAGCCCCCAGGAGAGAGAAAGAGGGACGACGCCGAGCAAGAGAAAAAAAAAAGGAGAAAATCGGCATTTTCGACTTTGTCGCAGTTCGCGCTCGTCGGCAAATCGTGAACAAGTTGGTCGCGCGGGGAGGGGATCCTCCGCCGAGGAGGCGAAAGCCCTCCATAATACTCGGGAGCGCGCGGCTCCGCCCGTCTCGATTACCCGTCTAATTATCTTGGTGCGGTGCTAGGCGACGCCGGCCCGATCCCACCGCAGCGGTAACCACCCGCGCGCCCTCCCCGGGACCTCTCGTCCTTCGAATTATTCGCGATCCGCCGACTGCCACCCTCCTGAAGGTCATTGTAACGTCATTACCACCCTTTACTGCGGATCTCTCCTCGATGGACTTAACAGCCTGCGGTATTGCGCGCCGAGGGAGGGAATGGAAACTGAGAAAACAGACAGTTGCTGCTGTTAATTCTCACTTTTGCGAATGCATTAATTTAAGTAGACGAGAAACTTTTTTAAATGGATTCGGTTAAGGTAAAGTAAAACGTATTAAAAATAAAAATTTTCATGATACGTCTTCTGAGAGTATAGAGAGTAATGTTGACTGAAAGTTGAATATACTGTTGTTAATATAAAAAAAGCTTTTGTACAAAGCCATAACTTATTTCATTCAGTGTGGTCATTGCTATTGCAAAGGTAATTGTGAATAATACCACTGGTTTTGAAAAAGTGAAAACTCAAGAGAATTTAATCTTAACTGGAACATTGAAATTCATTTTGAAATGCTTCCTTAAAAAAAGTTTTCGTCAAATTTGACCAGAATCTTACCATCTTGGTTTTTGCACAAAGTCACGTGTAAACGTTATTATTAGATGCTTTTTTTACAAAAATGAAAACAAATTAAATTGCGGGGGTAGGGATACCTCATTAAGAAAAATTCCTGAGGTACAAGAGTATTTCAGGAGCAAAATACATTCCGATCCTCGTTGAAAGTAGAAGACAATCAATAGCGCCTCGTCATTAAGGAGAAACAGTCTCCCGAAACGGGCTGCGTTTTAGTTCGTTCGTTCTTCGGGGCTAAGAAGAGGGACAGAGGCAACGACGGGTGACGGAGAGGAAACGTGCAGGACGAACTGCCTTTCGTGGCTCGCATACTGATTGGCCTCTGTATACTATCGAAAGGGATCTGCGATCTTCTGCCCCTCTCTACCCGCCCTCCTCTCCCGCCTTCCCCTCCTCCTCTCCCGCGATGCCAAGAGTCCGTACAAACTTTGTCGCTTTCGCCTTGCAGCGAATTTCTTCGATAAAAAGGGAGAAAGGGACGGGAGAAAAGAAAGAGCACGAGCGCCCAACAACGGAAAGACGAAAATTGCTTTCTTTTTTTTTATACGTCTCTGAGAAATTCCTTATTCAAAGTCCCGATTATCGGCTCGATTGTTGTGTGTCACAATCGGGCCGAATTCAAAGGGTTAACTGTATTCAATCCGGTAGTTTTTTGACGTGAAAAATACTTTTCGTCGATTGCGCGAAAAAAGTTTAAGCGGAAATAAATAAAAGTAAGTACTTTTCATAATTTAAAATGAAGCTATTGTATTACTTCAAGTAAATACTTTAACTTAAGCATTTGAACTTTATTATATATAGAAAAAAAGCTTTATGGAAGTATCAAAATAAATAGCCTTATTAGCAGGCAAGGAACACTTAATTTTTTCGAGCAATTTGTACAAGACCTTGGCAACAAATTGTTAAAAATCCAGAAGCGCGTGCGCCTGTGGTAGTCCATTCGGACAATTACCTTCATTGAAAACAAGCGAGAGAGGGAGAGAGAGGGAGAAAAAGCACGAAGAGCGCCAGTTGGAATAAACGCCGGTAGCGCCTGGAGCCATGTAGCCCGAGTGCTCGGGGGAGAGGAAGAAAGGAAGAAAGCCGGTGGAAGGAAGATGCAGGGCGCGCGGAGCGAGGGAAGAAGAAGCTGCCGCGCGCGCGCGCGCAGCCGGGGTCAGGTTATTCCGCCGGCGCGTTACGTGTACGCGTAAGTGGCTACCCACTTGGTGAATTGGCTCTACGTATACCCCCCGCTCATCGTTCCACTCGTTGGATCATCGTCGCTCGGCGAAAATTTCATCATTATGATTGCTTATGATGTAAATGATGCCCCGCGGCACCAATTGTTTCCGCTAGAACGACCCAGTGAGCCTATACAGAGTGCCGCCACCGCCGTACTTGCTGTCGCTCGGTGCAGCGCTCGAGGCGCCGGGCGACCCGGAGCGACGGTCACTCGTCGCTTCTGCGCACTGCCTTTATTCGGCGCTCGATCATTTTTACGCTTATTGATCCCATTATTCTCCATCAACGGCTTTATCGCCAAAATGATAACATAACATTTTATTAAAAGCGCAAGCTTTCTTTCATATTGCACGTGCGGGCTGACTATAGCGCTAAATGAAATGTCTCCTTTACTGCGTTCAATAAAGTGAAATGAAAAATACAATTTTTACTGTTACATGCATATTTGAGAAATACATTTTATACGTCATATGACAGTAATTTTATAACAAAATTTTGGAGTTGTAATAAATTAATAATAAATTGATAATAATCAATAGGAGATTACATTGTTTATGCTGACTTTGATTTCCCTATAATTTTGAAATTTCATTAGGTAGCTTGAAAATTTGATTGAAACCTTTACTGTACGGTACGTTTAAGATAGGCTGATTAAAATTAAAAATAAATTAAAAATTAAGATTTTTTTTGCTATTTAACTATTATCGTATAACTATTCGTTTGGTTGTTCATTTTAAAATAAATCCAGTAATATTGAATGGTGAAAATCGTTACTCCTCTGAAGTCTTTGATTTAAGAAAAGGTCTAATATAAATTTGATACATTTTTTGTAAAAAAAAACATTTACTTTAGAAAATTATATATTTTGAAAATCAATAAATGTAGAAAGATATAATATTGATGTTTATTTAAGTACATTTGACTATGGCTGCCTATTTTATATCCAATTTTTGGCTAACTTTAATTTAACGTTACGTATACAGAAATTGAGTAAGATGAAGTATACGACATTAGGAAAAGTTCGACCTTCCATCCTCGGATTTCTCCGCAAAAATGTAGGAAGCGTTTGCCGCGAAGAGGTAAAGACACCCCCGAGGGCCAAATAGTCCCTACTAATTTAGCCCGAGTTTTTTACGACCGCAATTTTGGAATCCACGGCAAAAAGCAAACTATATTTAGGCTTGTACCCGCTTGCTCCTTCCCCTCGTTCCTCGAGGGATCGTTACGACTAGAAAGTCCCCACACCTATCCTCCGAAAAATGAGGAAAAAATCACTATAAATATCGAAATCTCCAACAGCGTGAGATCTTAGATGCGTGGGCATCCGGTAAGTAGAGGCAGGTATAAAGTTGCACATTCGCGCCGATTGCCCGAGTCATTATAGTAATTTCATGGTGCACAAGCCGCGGAGATGGTGCCCTAGCCAGTGCACGCGCGCCGGAACACAGCACGGAACGAGACTTAATTTCATTAGGGATAAAGATCGTCATTATTTTTTCGACGACCCACCCGAAAATTGCAGCCCGCGAGCTCATCCTTTTCCTTGAAAATACATCGGCGCGCTTCTGCTTTGACGGATTTGATATATCGAGCCACACTTTTGAACCAAATTTTTTCAGGATAGTCTACTTTTTTACCCTGTTAATTATCCCGAGCACTTTTCGACATAACTAGCACACCTCATTCTCAGAATTATTTATCTTTTAACTTCGCTTCGATGTATTTTTGAGTAAATAGTATTCTAAAATTTATTGCATTTTAAGAAAACGCTTAGATCTTAAAACTTTTAATTTATTAAAAATTAAAATACGCGATATGCTGCAAGAGTAAATCTAATAAATAAAACATAATTTATCGGTCCCTCAAAATTATCTATATAATAGTCTCTCAACGAATCGTTCCACTTTACCGGTGAATTTTCAGCATCCCGAAAGGGAAATCTTATTTTCTGTCCGCTGACAATTCCACGTCGTTAAGAGTGACGTCGTTGTCGATCCACGACGAGCTATGCACACGCATCCTTTTTTTTTATCCCCTACCCAAAGAACAAAACGCGACAAAGACCGAGAAGTCGAGGGTGCAGGTGGGGGGCACCGAGTAGCCAGCGGTAATAATAACAACAATGTCGCCGCGCGCGCGCGCGCGTCCGCATCCGGTTGGGCCGCGCTTGGCGATCGAAGCCGCGAGGCGAGCTATAAATCGGCTATCGATCTGCCGTCACGTAACTCACGCGCGCCGAGAGCCAGTCGACAGCCGAGTTTTTCTGGGCGTCGCGCACGCACGGCGATCGGCGCGCGGAGGAGCGATCGCCACCGCGAGGGGCCGAACCCGCATAAACTCGGACCTCCGCGGCGTCTCGATTTTTGTCGCGCGGCGCAACGATGACGCGCCCGGGAAAGCTCGCCCTCCATTGTTCGCGCGATCGTCGCCTTATTAAAACCGGCCGCTTTGTCGCGCGCGAACGCAACGCGGCCGTTTCATTTGCTTTCATGGACGGGCAGCGTCTCCTTTTTGTTTCTTTTTAGGCGCTTCCTTCGTGCCGATTCGATGCGCAAGCGGTTATTTATAATGCGCTTTCTTTCGCCGTCCGATCGTAATCGGCGAAGTGGATTAATTAATTTTCGTTAAATAAATTTCGAGGTATCCGGTGGACGAGAGATGTAAAAAAAAATGATTTGGAGTTTCTAAAAAGCGTGAGTCGAAACAAGAAGGAAGGGACTCGGCCGAGGGAGCGAGCGAGAAAGGAAGGCAGCTACCGGTTGGGAGATCTCGTATTACTTATATTACCTATCACTCGGCCAATCTACGCTCCTCGCGATCGCGCGGGTACGGGGACTAATTGTTGTCTCTAATTGACAAAGTTCTCAGGCTCGAGCTTAAGATAACTCGTATTAAGTCCTCCGGGATAACTTTTTTCTCTGTATAAATTGACGAGCGCGTAAGAAAAATAACTCGGTCGTGCATTCTTTGCTAAAACGTACGAACTTAATGACAAAGTAATTAACAGGGGAGTTTTACCCCGCCTTATTCTTGCTAACCATTGCACTTCAGAGAAATTTATTTCTTTTCAATAGCACCACTTTCGCTTCAGGGGCAAAAGAAATTTACTTTTCCACTTGTACTAATTGTTTTTTAACGCCGGAATACTTACTTAAGGTTGTACTTGCTTAAACAAGTTAATCCAATTACATCACGTAGATTTTAAATAGACTGAATAAAGTAGTCCTAACGTTTGTTGCGTTAAAATTTTTACACAATACTAATCTTAAAAAACTAATAAAGATACAAAAATGATAAACTTATTTTTTAAATAAATTAAATTTAATTTGCAATAGAATAATGATTGATGAAAGAAATTCTTTATAGTAAGAAATAAACAAATTTTAGAAAAGTCAAATATGGCTAATTATTCAAATTATTAAAGGATCCAATAATTGGACCAGACGCAGATGATGAAACAATTATAAGTATACAAGTGATGATGATGATCCAATAAAAGCGGATAATTAATGTGATTATTTCGAAATAAGTGAAGTTGAATACGAGCAACAAGCTATGACAGAAGTGTAATCGGTGCGCCTGTTTTTCTAATGAGATTTTTAAAAGAGTAACTTGTAGGCACTATTATCGCGGTGCGTATGCACATCTAAGTGCGCACTGGGTAGAAATAAGGAGATATTACAAATGCATTCGGCCATCGTAAAGATCGTACGCGCACCGCGGCGCAGCGTAGTGCAGACGACAGCTGTCAAATAAATGTTGAAAAAAAAAAGCGCTAGCCGAGCGAATTTCGAGTGGAACGGAAACGCTTGGGGTCGTTCGTACCCTCTCCATCGACGGGCTTCTCTCTCTCCCACCCTATTTCCAGCGAAATATCCCCGCAGCCGCCTCTGGGCAGAATTGGAGCGCGCGGGTGCACGCGATTTTCCAGAGTTTCGAGTTCTGGAGCCTCGCGCGCTTCTCTCTCTCTCCCTCTCTCGTTGTGTCACTCTTTCTCTCTCTCTCTTGCTCGCGTTCTCTCTCTCTCTCGCTCGCGGTCTCTCTCTCTTTGTACGTGTGTATACGCGCCGCGAGCCGATCGATAAGTCATCGTTGACGGCTTGCCGGAACGAATTTCGCTGACGCCCCATCAGCGCCAGAACAAAGCGGACTGACGCCTCCAAAGTAAATATCCCAGCTTTGGCGAGCCCACCTCTTTCTCCCCGCCGACTCGGCCCTTGTGATTTGCTGTTGCTAAACTATCCGATTTTCAAACATTTTTATGAGATTACTTTTTTACTCTTTGTTTTTAAAGATAAAACAGCCAGGTATCGTGGCATTAAAATGTTGAGAAACACATCTGGATCACCCGGAGAGCAACAAATGGAATTGCATTTCGTCCCATATGTAAGTGCATTTCGAAAAATTTAGTATAAATGTGAACCCAAGCATTGTTATCTGGATTTTTCGGTCCGCGGAGAATTACGTACACAAGTATATACAGATGAACTTCTTACAGGATCTAAAGAGTCTGTCGGTTGTTGGTGTGGGTTTTACCCCTGCCCCCGCGCGTCCCTCTTTGTGGGCGCAAAATGCGGCATCAGGCCGTGTGACCTGAGGGCAGAGCGAGGAAATTTTCAGGGGGGGGGCGTCTGAATTTCGCGCGTCAATGGCTTATTAAGAAGCACTTGTTTAAAGGCACCCCCATCGACCGACAGCCTCGAGCCAATACGACCCCGGCGGATCCTCCGCGTCTCGCTCGCCCCGGCTGAAAATATAAATGGATGAAATTCTGGGCTGCGGATGCTGCGAGAGCCGCGCTGCGGGGTGAACCACCCTTTGCGGCACGTCGTGTCGCAGTAATTGAAGTTATTGCAATATTGTGTCCTGTCAGGCCGTCTGTCCGTGCCGCGAGCGGGCGCGTGTTCGCTTGGTCGCGCGTCAAGTTTGCGGGATTGTGTAACGTGCCACGCCCGGTTTAATCCCGCTGTCACAAGCTAATAGGACCAAATATAGAAGAGCCCCGATTGCCGTGATTGCGCGACCGAATATTTTCGCCGTCTCTGTCTCGCCACCTCTCTTTTATTTGTCTCGTCTCGCGTCTCGTCCGCCTCCCTGGATTCGCCATCGGTCAAAATTGTACGTCGTGTTGAAAACCATCGTAAACCTTATTATCTCTTGCTGATACATTGTGTCATTGCAAGCTGACGAGTTACTTGCACAAAATTCCGTTTTACTTCAGAGCAACTGTCAAAGTTTTTTAAGACTGGGCGTTCTGGAATATGGTGTTCTTTAATAACTTCAAGTCGAAATATGTCCGAGGCTGAAACTTTTTTGCAACACCTGCGTGATTTGTTGTCTTCAAAAGCGGGCTAAAAGTGATACTTCTGACCAACAGATTGAAAGTATTCTCTTCTCTGTAAAGTATTTTTACCTGTTTAAAGAGTGAACGAATAAAAAATCAGTCAGAAATTCACTGATCCTCTGTTCTGAACATTGATTGAAGGAGTGATCACCTTATTTTTGGATGATGGGAAATATTCATCACCACTTCAACCATTGAATCAGATGATTTTGATGTGATTGATCGAAATTAATCAAATTTATGGATTGTGATACCACTCTACAGTCACAATGTATTTAGTTGAAAATACTTTAGAGCTATAAGCTCTTTTCTTAATTCTGCTTTTCAATGATGGTAAAACTAATTAAAACTTGGTGTTTACTTCCTTTTCAAATAATAATCTAGCTTTAAACTCAAGGTATAGAACGAAACAAACATTTAAAACCAAAAAACGTCCTTAGTGCACAATTAACTATTATACAGCCTTTAAAAGAAAGTAGACATTTAGTGCAGTAACAGCATTTGAAATGCTAATGTTTAAAAATATTTTATCTTCCGATGAATTGATAAATGCAATAAACAAGCTGCCAAAGTAACCGAATAATACTCCGGAAGTTTT
Source organism: Eurytoma adleriae (assembly GCA_900480045.1). Classification (NCBI taxonomy): domain Eukaryota; kingdom Metazoa; phylum Arthropoda; class Insecta; order Hymenoptera; family Eurytomidae; genus Eurytoma; species Eurytoma adleriae. The sequence goes on from UXGC01000322.1 coordinate 135,079, forward strand.
GTGTTCACTTTATCGGAAGAAAAGCGATAAGTTGAAAGAGAAGGTGAGAGATGGTCGAGTGGAAGGGCGGAAGAAGACGTAGAGGGCAGGGAGCGTTCCCTTTTGTCCGACGGAGTATCCGTACCATTGGGCGCTAATGTATGCAGCGAGTTTCTCGGCGATGACTCCGGCGGCGCTCCTATATACGCGCAGCCCCCACAGAAGACGGGAGGCGAAGCTCGAGGCCGAGCGAAGCCGGGGGAGAGAGCTCGCCCGCGCTCATTCGGCTTTATTGAATTTTGGGACCGTTCGAGGGAGACTGCGCGCGCGGATATAAAGAACAAGAGAGATAGCGCCCGGGCGGGAGAGAACGGGCCGGGAGAGTAGGTGGAGGCGGCTGCGAAAGAACCGGGGCATAGGCAAAGGACGTGTATATACGTATACAGAGGCGGAGGAGCCCGAAATGCGCTTAGCTGAGGGACGCTGCCAATCAAAATTAATTCGCCTCCCGCTGTATTGCTTTTTACGATATAACTGCGGTTTGTTAGCCGTCATTCATGCGGTAGATTCAATTTTTCGCGCGTCATGTTCCGCCTGCTTTTTTTACGCCCTTTATTTTTACACACAAATCTTTTATTTTCTTTTTTCGACCGCGCGAATTTTTGCCCCGCAGCCGTGAAACGCCGGCGCGAGTTTTTCGTTACCACGTTTCGAAGACAATAAGCTTTAATTACTCCAAAATTTTGACATTCTTTTTTTTTTGTTAACGAAGTGCAGGTGTCAAAAAAAGACAGTTATCAATTTTTTGCGTCGTAAATCGCTAAGTATTTGAGAAAGGAAATGATAATAAAGTGCGGATGTCATTGTCGGGGGGAAAAAAGAGAGAAGCAGGTGGAGCTAAATCTCGCGTATTACAAGAGAAGCCGGCGCGGGAGTATTGCGGGGATGTCGAAGTGGTTGTTGCTATTCAACTGGTTATGGATGGCGCGATAAAGCACGGCATTTCTCTCTCCATCTCTTCTGCTTAACCGCCTCCAAGATACGACCAATTAGTCCGTGTGCCAAGTAACGTCTCTGATCGGGGCCTCGAGAGAGGCGCTGCCGCGACGTTTCGAGGCGCGAGGCGCGTTTGAGGCCGGGTGCGGAAAAAAAAAGAGCAGCACCGCGCGCGCGCGTACATAACTCAGATTCTTGGCTCTGGATTCACGGGGTGTTAGTGCGCTGAAATATTTTCGCCGAGCGTGACTTACGATAACCTGCCACAACGTGAAATATGCGCTTCCGGCAATGTTATATGCTCGTTCGCGCGCCCGCGAAAGGGAGAAAGAGAGAGAATGAGGCCTGTGCCATCGCTTCTTTTTCACATTCGTCAGGCTCTATTACTGCTCTCCTTACGTTTCTTGAGCTAAGGCTAAAAACTTGTAAACACCTCTCGAGCTCAATAATGCCGAGTGTATTTATTTAACATACACCTTTTATCTCTAATTGATTCTTCACAATTTCTGACGTGATATAAGCACAGGCTAATTTTGCGCAAGTAGGAAGATTATTAATAGAAATGGAAATTAAAGGATATTACATGCCACATAGTAAAATATATGAATAAAAAGTAGCTCAAAAAATGGGACTGAAAATTGACGTGGGGTTATTCATTCCGTGAAATCATAAGCCACTTTTAATTAAGTAACTTTGAAAACACTTCTGAATCAATGTAGACAATTATGAATTTCCATTCTAAAAATTAATAAATTACTATAATTCTTAAATGAAACTCTCTATCATCTACAAACAGATTTAAACAGATACATTAATTCGGGTAAGTACTAATAGACAATTTGAGTCTCTGAATGAATATTGAAAATTCATTGAGCGTTTGAGTTTTTTATATTATGTGTACTAAATTACATTAATATAAAATTAGTTAAATGAATATAGGTACCGCTAGATGGACTCTGAGTCGGGTATGTTTCCCACTACCAGTCTGCTGTTTCAGTTTTATACATCCAAACTTGGACGATAAGACACTGAAGAAAGCTACCACTCTGATTATTAAAAAATCATGTAATCCTTGAAAAAATCGATTAAATTCTTGCAATCATTACAATAAAATATCCCTAAAATTGCAGTGAATAGCTCGAAATAAGCATAATCGTATTGTGCTATCAAGTTATTGCAAAAACTTCACATACCTGAATGATTGATGAAAAAGGTGTTTGCCCTGGTCGAAGTTGGGGATTGAAACTCGAACAAAAGTAATTTAGAGACTAGTACCGACTGCAAGAGAGTTGGAAAGACGCAAAAATTGATAGATCGTTAAAAAGGCACCGCACTGGAACGCCCCCTATCCCCTCGGGAGCGGGAGGCCGCGCCTGCGCACGCCGCATTGGCGAGCCGAGCAGTGAGCGTCGCGAGCCGCGGCGAAAGTCGTGCTTGGCCCCCCTCGAGCGGCCGCTGCTCCAGAAAGCCTCCTCTCTCCCGCTCGCTTCGCGTCTCCCGGTCTCCCCGAGCGCGCCAGGCCGGCGCGACGCCGAGCGCGCGCTCTAGCCAAGTGCTATCTGCGTGCCGGGGCGAGCGAGGAGAGAGAACCGGCCGCGCGTACACCGCGGGAGTATGCTAAGTAGCTACACCCGCGCCGCCGACGATCCGAGTGTATTCGCTGCCGCCGCCGCCCCTCGCTCGCCCATCCGAAGTGTCACTCATCGCGACTCGCCGGCCGCTTTCTCTCGCGGATTAGACGCGACTGCGCCGAGGCTCGTGAATTATTCTTAAGCGCCGGGTCCGTAGGATTAGCGGGGCTCCCGGTGGAGCCGGTCTGTAAGAAAGAGGAGTTTATTTTCTTTATCTACTGCCGGCGGCGGGAGGGCCCGGGCTAACGGCGAGCCGGGCGAATTTGTTTCCGACTGTTTTTGGAAATTGAAACGGAGGCATAAGTCGCTATTATATATTGTGTCAGCAGGTAGCGCTGTAACTTAGCCAAGTTTATGTGTCTTCTTAGACTCGTACATTCTACTTATTTCAAATGAGATTTGTTTTAGTGCCTCTAAGACACATAACTCAAAATATTCCGTTATGTGGTTAAAATTTATCTTCTAATAACAAATAAGACAAAGCAGTAAAATTTAAGTATAACATTGCTAAAAATTATTATCAGGGTTTATATAGTTTCAGTTTTATTTTGAATCAATATTAGATGATACAACACAAAAAATTGAATGATTAATTAAGTACATGAACAGTTCATGAATGTAACGAAAATATCGTCCCATAAAATAATAGTAAACTTATTATTGAAATAAGTATTTCCTGTCGTCAATAGAAACTCATTGCGTACAGGTAATCTAAATAAAATATCAGAGTTGAATTTTGATTTTAAGTACAAATTAGCCAAATAAATTGAAAAATGGTTGTTCTATAAAGCTAAATATGCAAATTGGAAACCTCTTTTCAATTGTTATCCAAATAAATTTTGCTTTCTGCAGAATCTTACCTGTTGGCCTAAGGTGCTGTTGACGATAAATGCTATTTATTTTCTTAACAAGTTTACTATTTTTTGCGTTGTGAAATTTTCAATACTTTTTTGCCCCGTTGAAGGATGTATATGAGACTAATAAACCACTTTTCATATATAAGTAATTGAGCATAATAATACAGAGATATAAATTATGATAATACACCCATTTAGTTAATGAAGAATGTTTCTCGGAAATTTGTAGCAAATGAAAAAATACTAATTTCGCAGTGGTCAGTGCTAAATAGAAAAATTGATGTTTGCAGAGGCCTTAACGCGAGGTAATTGATAAAATGACAGACCGCGGGTGAAAAAGGAATCGCGGAACTGGCATCGAGCGGCGAGTCGGATAAAATTGACTCGTTCGTTTATGTAAATCGGAAAGGCAGGCGAAACGAGTGGTTGAAAACACTTATGAAAAGGGCGTCATGATTACAATAATCAGCGAGCTCCTCGATGCTTTTTTTTTCCCCCGGAGTTTCAGCGGTGATTAATGCCGGGCCGCATAGGAGAGCAGCGCGGCGGGCTAGCGTGACGATTAGCTCGGGCGATCTCGTGATGTGAGACACGTGCCTCAATCAAAACACAACGAGCCGCGCGCCGGCGAAAGAAGAACCGAGTCCGGGAGTAACAGGAGAAAGACAGCCCGCGCACGCCACTCTAAACTATTATAATGGCGACGACGCTCCGGCTCTTTTGCATTCTCGCTTCCACCTTTGAATACATTATGCCCCCGACTCCGCTGCGGCTCTGTCTCTGACTTTACACCTGATCTATCATTACCTCTTTATTAATCTTTCCTGCAACTTTTGCCGCGATCTGTTTGTTCTCTCTTATTCATCATTACTTTGATCTTTATCGTCTAGTTGATGAATTATTGATGAGTATGCTTAGCATGCTTTATTTACATATATGTGTGTGACTTTAATTAAATATTAAAATCGCATTATATGCTGATATAGTAAATATTAATGAGCCTAGCTAAGTGCCTTTTTTAACACCATTGAGAAAAACGCTAAATTGAGAGGTATGAATTACATTGTCATGTAAAAAGGCACTTAAAAAATGTCGTTGTCGACACGGCTACCACTCCAAGCCGACAAATTAGTTCATTTTATAGATGCCCTCTAGTTTTCTATTAATAGATCGATCAATTAAAAATGCAGACTAATGACTTACTTTATAAGATTCTAAGGAAATCGATTCAATTCAAGAAATTCAACTTGAAACGAAAAGCTTGCTGGTAAAATAATGACAAGTCCAGGGAGATTTATGTGGCGAGGGAATCGCGCATTTTCGATAAAATTGAGAAAGAATAAACATTCCGCCGGTGTAAACAAAGGGGAAATCATGAATGAAGGAGTTTTTTGCTCCGTTCGCTCTTTCTACCCGAGCGGGAGGGTTACATCCCACCTCTTTGTTTCCCCGGCGGGTTGATCTCGCGCACCCCGGCTTCCCCCCCGTCGGCGAACGGTGGCGGCCGTAGTGCTCATTGTATGAAATCACGCGCCGCGGCATTTCTGCCTGATCCTTTTTCGCCATACTCGGTAGCACTCCGCCTGCTTCCCCCTCTCTCTCTCTCTTCGATATCCTCATTATTCGAGGTCCGCGGACCCTCGGAGCGAAGCGTCTAAGAGGAGAGAAAACGGAGGCAGTCGAGGAGCTAACGGAGAGGAGCGGAGAAGGTGGGATATAGGGAGGAGCGGCGAGGACGGAGGAGGAGGAGGAGATGCTTATTAGCAATTGTAATGCACAATCGCGGAATGCAGGGGAACCGGCGATGCCTTGATACGGCGACGCCGGTACACGTGTTCCTTCTAACACGATTCTCGAATCTCACGCGTGCGCCCCGCCGCCGCTTCTTAATCGATGTTCCTCCGCCTATCTCGGATTCCTCGAATAATAAGCGCTTGAAAAATTAGTTAAACTGCCTCATTTCGCGCGCGCGCGCGCCGACGATTGATCGTCGCTCGAGATTTTTTGCGCGCGCCCATTTTTGAGGATTCGCTGCTTCCTTCCTGCCGTTTCTCCCATTTCGTTACGGCGATCGAGTTGATTATTATATCACGTTTGCTAATAATCTGTAAGGCGACTTTTTAAATTTCAAATGAGCGCGGAAGATTAATCGCCGACATGCTTTCGTCCATTATAAACCTGTTAATATTTTGACTAATATAATTACACCTTGCGATAACTAATTTTAATTTGAAGAAATAAAATTAGCATTTGATTTAAATAATAAAAACTCACTTGGCTCATATTTCACGGCGAACAGTAGCGAGCGCACAGCTGTATGCATAAATGGTGAATGAACCCGAGTGTATATTTACTTTTACTTAAGATTCAAGTTTTTTCTTTCAATTGTCTTTTAAATATGCGCGCATTAAGTGACTCTTCAAATCTTATCTTTTTAAGAAACAATAACAGTGCAGTCGATTATTAGCCTTGTAAGGCTAATTTATCGCGATCGATTCCGCATTGTTTTGCGACTGCAATTAAGAGTACATTGAATTTTATGCCAGCAAAAACGGAATGGCAATGCATTCAGCTAATTGAAAGCTAATTTTACGATCTGAGGAAAAATGCTCGTAGTATTTAAATTTTATATTAGAAACTGCCGTGAATGGTGTAATAGTACAGCAATTTTCTATTAATGTCCGCATTTTTTTTAACATTTAGCAATTATATGTAAGTAACTACACTATTACAAACAAATCAATTTTATTTCAGTACACTATACGAATGTTCTACAATAAAAGATAACTACTCAATTATTTAAATGTCCAGTAAATCTGAAAACGATAGAATAAAGAAACCCAAACTATAGTGATCATTACATTTCCTTAAAAAATGAAGGGCATACTAAAGACATTCTAATTTTTTTTTTTCAAATGGCATCTGAAAAATGACAAGGACCTGTCACTTCTTAAAGCGTTACACAGTAGAGCGAAGGTGTTGCTCTCTTCTCTCACGTGCGGTCAGCAAGTGGCGGAGCTTAAAAAAAGATAAGTCTTCAATTAAGAGGGGGGCAGCGGCGCGCACACGGTAGGCAGGTGGCTCGGGGCTTTGTCCGTGCGTAAGCGGCGCGAAAGGCACATATAGGGTCGCTCGCATCAAAAGGCGCGAGGCGATTGATCGCTCATAAAGGACACGCCATCAGTCCGGTTAAGCGATCCGCGCTCGGGGCATGTGCAGCGTCACGGAGGTGCGCGCGCGCTCCGGTAGCCCGGGAGAGCACTCAGGGATGTATCAGCGCGCAGCATCTAATGTAGGCCCCGGTGCTCGCGCACACTTAGCCGCGAGCGCGCCGGCCTGTTAAGGCCTATCGGGCCCGGCTATCGCGCCGTTTAATGCCGGCCACTTATAGGGCACGTGAAACACCGATTCGTGGAATATAATATTTCAAAAGGCCGGGCCGCGCGAGCGAGCGAGCGGATTTTGCGCCGTTCGTGCGTACCGCAGTGACAATAACGCCGCCGCGGTCTATAAGGGAATATCATCTTCTCGCGCCGACGCGATTGCATCCGCTGCGCCGGCGAGAGGCTAATATTTTATGCGCGCTTGCGTAAACGTCAGTTTTAATATTTAAATGACCCATTCGATTCAGCGCGGCTACGGAAAAAAGCGCGTCGATCGGTCGAAACGATTCGCGCGCGAAAAGACGCGCGAAACTTTGACGCCGCTAATTTATGAGACTATCCCGCGGCTCCGCGAAATTTAGCCGAGGTTGTATAAGATTTCGACTTTAAACGCGCATAAGAGCGGTACGCGCGGTTGGAATGCGAGAAAGTCGATTATAAGCGATGTTTTATACATCGCTCGATTTGCATTGTGAATATTTATGGTGATTCTAATTAATTGGATCGGGGGTAAGGGGGGCAATTTTTCATTTAAATAGTAAAAGTACGTTAATTAAGCGATCTTCGGCGCGCAGCCTCGGCCGCGGCAATGAAAATAAATTCCCGATCGAAATATGCGCGTGCCATACGTGCCGGATTAATTGTTTTAATGGCCTACCGTCTTGTGTCTCCGCAAGCCATTAAGAAGCGCAATAACAATATAGAAAGCGAACAGGTTCTGCTAATGTCGGCACGTGAGCCGAGCGGCAGACACATTCGATTCCATTACGGAAGGGTTGACGAGATGAAGCGCTCTCGCGAGACTACATAAATACCATCCCTAACTGAACACGCGACCAAAACTATTTCCTAATGCGAAATTAAACTTTTTATCTATTTTAAAACTGCTCTTTAATTACGTTGGTATTATATTCATGACTCAATATAAGTATCCCTCTAAAATTGAATTAGTGAAAAACCACGCGGAGGAAAAATACTCTATTGAAAATTGCAATAATCAATTTTAATGGCCGTACGAGTTGACATCTTTGAATATTACTTACTAATCTTCTAAAATTACTGAAAAATTACTAAAAATTATTAATCAGTATGCTAAAAATTTCACAAACTTACCAAAGTACCATATACTACCTAATAAAATTTACGGAAATTTTAGTAAAAATTACTAAAACATTTCTCTGAGTGTACTGCAGCTCTTTTAACTAATTTTTAGTGCAATTTCGCTAATTCAACTTTAGATAGCTTAATATCCAAAACCAACGGAATTCGTAATAGGTACAGTAGGCATCTCATAATAGCCGAGGAAAAAAAAATTGGTATTCCAGTTAAAAGGCTACTCCTTGGAAGGCTATATTAAAAACATTCATCAAACGCACGGGCCGTCGTCGCGCTCTCACTCGGCGGCAAAAGCTGCGCGTAAAATTTTCCATCCCTCTCGGCTGCGATCCTCGACGCGCAATTTTCCAGCCCCTCCGCGCGGTGACGTCCGTCGTCAAGCGGCATCAGCGGTGGCGGCAGCCGCGGGACGCTCCCCCTTTTCATCGACGCTAACCCGAAGTGAATGGACCACGCGCCGGAGCGGCCGCAAGGGTAAGGTTTTAACTTCGAGGGGGTGGGTGGCCGCCTCCGCCCTCGGGCGCTATCTATTTTTCGTCGGCCGCACCACCGCTTGACTCTTCTGGTTAATTGCGCTTTAACCGTGCGCCGTAAGGTACACGTATGCCCCGGCCGCAGCTTTCGCCTCTACCCTTATTGCTCCGGTATTGATTCCTTTTGTTGCCGCGAGGAAATTTAGCGATTTATATGCTAATTTTTCTCGCCTTTATTAAATCGTCATCCTCCCGTTTCACTTGTTTTGTCGTTGCGAATAGTTCCGTTGCCGTCTTAGATAAACTATTTCGCTGCAGTTCATTAAAGGACTAATTGCGGTATTTTAAAACGACAGGCTTTTCGCATTAGCAAAGTGCTTGTAAAGAAATTTTACCGGTCTGGATATACATTAAATCAAACGACAAAATTTGACGAGTATTATCGCGAAATCCTTGCTTAGCTCAATTGATTCCTTAACGGACTCGCGTAATCCGAGCATTTAAAGGCGCGTAGTTCGAAAAATCACGCGGGAAAAAAGGAAATTATCTCGGATTTTTGTTTGTTCGAGGTGACGGGCAAAAAGTGCAGATCAAAAGCGACTGGGCGATCCAGACGAGGAGGAGGCGGGGAGGCAGAGAAAAAGAAGAGGACGAGCCCGGCGCGTCGGAGTCGGTATCGTTGCCCGGCGCGACGCAAGTGTCCGTTAAGCTAAGCGGATCCTCGATAATCCGGATTACGTATTTGCTCTGCCATCTCGATCCCGCGCGAGCGCGAGCGCTATATGCGCCGAAGACGTATTTGCTCGCCGGCAAACATCGACTCGCGCAGTTCGACGCGGGGGCCGCGACACTGCGAGCTTTCGATTCCGGGACTTAAGATTTATTTATAGCTAGTCTGCGTGCCAATATCCAAGGTTGAGTCAGTACTTGGTGCACGGTACACGGTAAAAAAAAATTTTTTAATTTCGATATAACTTTACGGTAGTAGACATTCATCGTCTTTGAATGGATCATGCTTATTCATTTACGTTAACTATAAAAATAGTTATTGTGTAAACTCTTATGTTTGAAACTCAATAATAATAATTCTGATGCGTAATTTGGATTATAAAATTGAACGGTGAGTAACTTGCAAATAATCACTTTGTCTCGGGTAATTTATATACATCCATTATCAAGGAAGTAAGAATAGAAAACAAAAAACCTAATATTACAAGTAAAAATGTACATTGAATTAAATCAAACTTATAAAATATAAATTATAAACCAAGATGAAAACAGGCAGATAATTCAAGTACACAAGTTTTAATTTATGGAGATGACCTACAGAATCTTGATTTATAATTTATATTTTACAAGTATTTTCAGTTTAATCTCATATTTTTGTATATCGTTACTTGTAACATTAGATCTCTCCTGGATTACTTCATCTTTACAATTTTACAAGCTGATGAAGGATGATGTCATAATTAACCTAAGCAGATTATTTGTCCATCACCGTTAACTTCATTAAACTTAAAAATACCCTGTAAAGTGATTCAACAAAATTAATTAAGTAATAATTTTTATAAAAAATATCCCAGTCCTTACCACATCCAATACTCGAGATTTCAAGAACGCGTAGTTTGCCATAACTTTACTGCGCCGGGGCAGTAAAAGTATTGAGTTTAAAAGAAAATTGAGGCTATAAAATTCCATTCCATCCATCGGCGGATGCTGAGTGCACTCTTGGGTTACTCTCCTCGGCCGGGCAAAATAGTGCGTAAATTACGGAACGTCGGCGATCGTTTAAAGCTCGAAGCGTACAGCACCTAGGCAGGAGCGATCGTTAAGCCACTTACCCGCCGCAGACGGAAAGCGACCGGCGCGCGCGCGAGCTTTAATCTGAAAACTGCACGCTGCTCCGCAGGTATGCGCGCGCGTATTACGAAAGCGCGTAATATTTCGCGGATCGATACGGGCGTGCGTGTGCCCTCGCCCGCGCTCGCTCCGCTCCCGATCTTTAAACGCTGCCATTAGCGATTGCGTGCGCGCCTCGGGAGAAGGGGGGGTGGGCGGCGGGAGGGGAAGGGGGTCGCAGCCGCCGCGCGATCAAATGAATATGATGAAAGAGTGGCGGCATTAGGAGAACGTGCCGTGCATACTGATTTGCGGCTGATTGATTGGACCCCTTTACTCAGCAGCCAACACAAAGCTGCAGCCGCCACCCTCTCCGGCTCTCTCGTCCGTCCCTCTCGCACTCGGTGTCTCGGTCTCCGTCGCACCCGCGGCCGGAGCGAGGGAATGGGCCAGGCAAACCTCGACGCGATATTATCAAGCGTTCCATTGTTGTCGCCCGCGTGCGCGCGCTCGCTCTCTTCGCGCCACCGAGGCGACGCTCTCTCGCGCGTGTGTATAGGCGCGCGCGCGTGTACAGCGCCGCGTTTACGCCCGAGCGCGAGAGAGGGGCCGACCGATCGCGAATTTCACAGGTTTCCGCAGCCCGAGATCAAGATATGTTTACATTCACTTTGTACCTTGGTAATGGCGGAATAAGAACAATGCAAAGAGCAAAAAAAAAAGAGAAGGCGGCGGGGAGGAGAGACGCGCTGGCTCGCGAAAAAAAGGCAGATTTTAAGACGATAGCTCGGCTTCTTTCGCGCGGGGGAGCCTATGAGTTCCTGAAAGCGATATGTACCGAGGGGCTTTCCAGCGGGACTTTGCATTTTCGATTCACGCTTTCGCGACGCGCCGCGGCCCTTTTCTAAGCCGGCCGCCCTCTTTGCTTCTTTCTTCAGATATTCTGCCTTCTTCTAGTCGGAAGTAAACAAGATATACTCTTGAGCAGTGTTTCTAGTGTTTCGAAAAAAATGAATGAAAAGAATCGGTAATTCTGACGCAGTGTATACCTTTATCAATTTCAGCATTTTCAAACTCAACTTATTAATATGTAGATATTTTGTACAGGTCGCCTGACAGTATAAGCTTTTTTTTACAGTGTAGCTATTTTAAAAACTATTTTTAAATATTTTTGCAAATTTTTAACTTTTTTATATTCATTTTTTCCAACTTTTTTGAAATATCGTCAATGCATAGCCAGATGAACTGCACTGTCATAAGTACATTTTTCGGTTTTTCAATCATAGTCCCCTTTCATATAAAAATCCGTTTTTCTATAGTATCCTCTTTTTAAAGATAATTTTAAATAGATAATATTTCAGGTACTTCAAACCGCTGTTGAAAATAAATAGCTCTATGTACTTTTCTCCTAGCTTTTTGCATTTGAGAGCATTTGAAATAATAATTTTTTGGATGTTTCAATTTTTAATTTCAAGTTGTTAAAATATGTAAGTTTATATGAATGTTTCGTTAATTTTATTCTGAAAATTTCCATTTATATACCTTTTCGTTCAAATAGTTGATTCGCGCTGTTACATTTTGAGAGCATGAATACTTCACGGAAGTTAGAAATCCTGACAAGTGCACGGTGAGGTGAAATAGAAAATATGCAATTCGACCTGGTTTTGTACCTACGAGCAACTTCCATTTTTGTTATCTGACAGAATATTTAATTCGCAATGCTGACATAAAAGTACCTTTTCTACGATCCTTTGATCTATATACAAGCTTGCAAAGGATTATCATATGAATTGCACGTAACAACAAAAACATATTTACTCAAACGACAGACCATTGCCACTTTACTGTAAGTGGTAATAGATATTTAAGTCAGACATTCCGCGTTTAACTTTATAGCAAGAAAAGGAAGGTGCCCATTTCGATGCCACAACAATAATCATTTAAATGTACATCAAGCATTGCGCAGTTAGCTCCGACTAAGAAGTATTTTTTGCTCGAATTTCCAGGCGGAAAAAGAGCGTGGGCGTCACAGGTTGACGCGTAACCACTTTTGATGCGCCAATGACGCGTGGAGCCGCGCACGGAGGGGGGCGAGAATGAGAAAGAGAGGCATCGGTTTGTTCTGCTGTTTGAGGAGCGGCGAGCGCGAGTCGCTCGTCTGTAACGTAATTGTTTTTGACGCGGTAATTTTACAGTGTCGTGCGTACACCTCCGTTCGTCCGTCGCGCGCGCGGCCGAAGTGTCGTGATAACTGCCTCGCTTTTTCTCGCCGCGGCAGCAGCCCCGTCCGTCCGGGAGTCCGCTTATTCTCTTTTCCCCCCGCGCGTCGCTCGTTTGACAGCTCTCCAATCAGCCGGCGGGACGAACCTTCACCGCGAGACCCGTGGGGGGGAAAAAAGGCCGCGACGGAGACATCCGCGATGCTTACCCGTCTTCGCGGGGGCTGCGTCGATTAGAAAAAACGATCGCACCGCGAGATCCGCGCCACGCGTTCGAGGGATCCCGCCGAGATCGTCCGATCTTGATTTCGCGAGCGCCGGGACTGAAAAATCCTTGACGTCCTACGCGCGTCCCGGATGCCAGGCAAATGTCACCTGCGTGTCTTTGCACACTTGCGATTGCTAATTTACCCGCGGCTCCTCTCGGCTCGTAATTACTCTCGGGGTACACATTTTACTACGTCTGTTTAATTAATTTGTAAAACCCCGGCGTATGGGGACGATTAATTGCTTGTAAACGGGTTTGAAAGATTAATGCTTTCCTCCTTTCGTGTCATTTGTCACTTTCTTATTTTATTTACACAAATAATACTTACGCACAACATTGTCGGGAAAAAATGTGCTCGCAGTTGTGAGTCGTTCAATTTACAATTATTTAAACGCGCGATAAACGGTACAATGACCCGTTTAATATTCAGTTTACACGTGTTTTTTTCAACACTTAATTTTAATTTAAATGTTATTAAAAACAATGTACGTACTTCGCGAATACATTTGGCTCTCCCATCGACGATAAAATGATTGTTCATTTGCATTCGGGCACCCGGAGACTCGAAAAATATTTTCCCTACCTCCGTCAGTTCGCGAAATTGCGATGGCAGAAAAATTATCAAAAGGCTTCAAAGACGCTGAGAATAAATATCTCCAAGGCAATCACAGTGTTCTCCGAATAAAGACGAGGCTGGAAGGCCGAGTCCGCCAATTTCGCAGCTTAAAATATCCTACAGTGTTTCCTCGGCGGTGATACCGGCGGTGATTTACGGCTGGCGCAGGAGTTATGCTTTTAATTATTAAAGAAACGGATATTGGCGCTCGAGTTTCTAGTCGGAGACGCGCGGCGAACGGGTATACATGCGCGCGGGGAAGATTAGGCCTCGGAGTCGGAGGAGCGGAGTGGACAGCGAGGCGGAGGGAGCGCAAGAAAAATAAATAAAAAAAAAACGTAAAAGAGGCCCGAGGAGGAAAGAGTGGCGAGTACTTGTTGCGGGAGAAGCTGCACCGCCCGGAGGAATATCGGCTCTCATCTCTCCCTCGCTTCTTCCCACTTAATTCTCCGGGCGTCCTCGTCTACCGTCATGCGTACCTACTCGCAATCTGGGCTCGCGCAGAAAGGAAAGAAGAAGTCGGAGCCCGGAGGAGCGGCGGTTAAGCCGAGGGAGCGAGAGAGGGAGTACCGAGACGCTCGCACTACCCAACAAAGAGAAAGAAAAACAGCGGGTGTATATGCGAGAGAGAGCGGCCCGTAGGAACGTCGAAACGTCGACGAAGGCAACCAGTTGTTCGTGATGCCCGGGAGCAACCTTGCGGGCGACTTGGCCAAAGTCATTTCGTAGGCTGTAGGGCGCAAACCGAGAGCCAGAGAGAGACGGGGCGAGAGTTTCAGGGAGCATCGCATACCGGAGCTTTGCCACTCCGATCGGAAATTATTCTTTCTTGATGGCGACTGCGCGCACTTGCTGCTCTTGTTACATAAGTCCGCCCGGGATAATTGACTTTTTTTCCGCTCCTCGGCGACACTATATTATTCTTCTCTCATTTGTTTGTCCTTTTGCCATTTTTACTCCGTTTAAACGGTAATTGCGCCGGAGTTTTACGTCGCGACGTTTAATTTATGGCTCCGCGCACGCTCGAATTGCACGATTAAAACTATGTTTGTGTTTTAAATAATAGGCGAAATCGTTTCTTTTCTTTCGAATATAAAATAACAACTTCGGCGGTAAACGCATTTAAAATAATTGCCGATAACCCGATGCGGCTTCGAAGGAGATAAAAAGAGCATTAGTCACCGGAGAGTGAGAGAGAAAAGTGGAGAGCCCGCGTCAATAGTGTGGTTACGTATTTAGATCCGATCTCCGGTGTATGCCCAAGCTCGTAAGATCGAAGTTATTTGTGATGCCCGTGGAACACGTCTCCGCGCGGAGGCGAAAGAAACGTTCGAGTGTATGTACGCGCAAGTTCAAATGCGTGAGTCCGGGTAAGCTGGGAGGCACGGGAGATGTGCCGAGCAAAGCGTCGCGGTAGCCGCGTTCCAGGAGATGGGATTGCACGATAGGCCGCGTGTCGAAAATAGAATTATAATCTGATAGGCTCATTGTGCCTCGAGCCACTCCGCGCTCGCTATCTGGCACAACCACCGTCGGAGTTCCAGCTCCTATATACGAGCTCAACCTCTTACCCTTTTTTTTCTTATATTTTCTGCTTCCTCTTTTTTTCGCCTTTTTATTCCTCTCCGCCGACCCATCCCTTATTTTGCTTCTTTCCCTTCCTTTTTGCTTCTACTCGTTGGGGAACGTATATATATTTTTAATAATTTATTTAAAAAATGTATCGAATTTTGTGTTTTTTTCGTAAGGAAATGTTGTCTTTAAAGTAGAATGATACATTTAAAGTTGGATTAAGGGACATAAAAAGAGATGATAATGTATCATAATTTATGAACGGACACCCTCGTAATCGATGGGATTGCGATTGTAAAGAAATTAGAGGGTTACCAACGGCTTCCGACTGCGAGCCCTTCCGGTCGATATTCGTCTTCTGGACCGGACCCTATAGATATATCCTCGCTTACATTGCATTAGGGCCGAGTGACCCTTCGCCACGGAAACATTACATTTGTCTATGTCGCGTTAGTTTTCCTCTTGCTCCCAATTCGCTTACGCTCATCATTCACAAAAGATTCTTTGCCTTGAATCTTTTAATTAAAGTATTTGTTCTGCTATAAAAACCAGAACAGATAATTCATTTCTGAAATACATATCGAGTTACTTTTCCTATAAATACGAATAAGTATAGCATTTATCCATATTAATTTATTTAATGCTATTAGACAATTAGCATTATATTTGTTTTTTCATTAAATAGTATATTTATCCTATTGTATTAAACAAGGAAATTTTGTAGTCAATTTACTACAAAAATCACTATAAATTTTTCTCTATATGTTGCAGTAGTAAATTGAAGCATGAATTTACTTTTGAGTATTACTAGTTTTACCGTGTGTTAAAATCAGAATAATTGTATTAAACTAATCAGATACAGAACTAATAGATAATAATGATTAGGTAATAGAGAGTAATTTAAATAAAAATTATTCACCTTTCTGTATTATATTCAAGCTAATTTTTAAAAAAGAGGATAAGTCATCTTATAATGTGAAATTTTACTTATTTTCGCATTTAGATATTCACTATATTATTCAATTAATATATAAGTTGATATCGAATCCATTATTTACTCATCTAATTAATATATGCATAGGTAAATTCAAATTCATGCAATCCACGAATCTCTCGTATTTGGCAATAATCGACTGCAGCTATACACTTACGTACAGCATTCAATGCTTATACAGAGTAATAAAAATTTTCACAGCATCAGCTACGCATCCGAGAGATCGATAAATAAAAAAAAGTACGTACTTTCCCGATCGTTTTTTTTATTCACGCTCAAAGCGATAACGCAAATTTTCGTGAGATAATCAACAATGGAACAGTGTGTGCACACAGGAAAGTGCAGCGTTTTCACAGCAGCCGGAACCGAGGGCGGGCCCGTACCTTTTGCGACGGCGGCAGCAGTCGCGCTGATGAGTAAATCTAGTTTCGCGCAGAAGCGCCGGATTTTTGGCGAACGCAGCTGCAACCCCTCTCTCTCTTTCCTCCCCTCGTTTTCTCTCTCCCTCCCTCGTCGAGTGAAAATACGCGTGCGCCCGGGCGAAACGCCGGTGAGCGCGAGCGTGCAAACAGCTTCGGGCAATCAGCGTAGCGTCGAGTGCGCACCCCCGCGCGTGCGCCCCCGCGCACATTCGCGAATCGACGTTTCGCGCGCGCACACCGTTGCAGGTAATCACCGGGGCCGCGCCAAGAGCACGCGAATCGTTTTATTTGAATATCACTGGGCGAGTGCCGGACGCTTAATTTCGTCCCTTTCCAGCGGCAGAGACCCGCAAATATTTGCTTATCAAAAATGTCGACCCCCCCTCCCCATCCTGCAACGGTGTGATCATTGCAGCTGCTGTTATTCATGTACACGTATTGGTGAAGTAACGCGTTTGCTCTTTTTTTAAATCACCGCGCGGAGGGTCACTTATATTTAAGCTTTGCGGCAAAATAAATCTTAAGAATGAAAAAAATTTTGTATAACACGATGCGAACGTATCGTACATTATCAGACAAAGTTTCGGATTATTTCAAATTTCATTTTTGTACAAGTAATCTTCATTGTCAATTAAAGAAATTACTATTATAAAATAATCGTAATTTATTTCGTGCATTTTTCATTTGTACATTTAATAATTAGATGAGCATAAAAGTTACACGTTAATCACACTACAATTAAAATACTACAAATTAAAATATAAAACTATTTATTATTCAGTATAAATTTTACATAGAAATTTTAAATTGACGTATATCCTCTTTTCCGATTTTAGGGCACAGCATCGCGCAGTATATCTTCACAGCATGCAGAGGGCTCGTATAAGCAATTGTATAGCGGACGGATGGGCGCGTAGCAGCGCGGGCTGCTTTCCCGACGGACGCAGTACGTTCCGATTGATCAACACTGTCGCTGAATTAGACTCGGGCGAGATGGGCATATTGATTGGCAATCAGTGCGGCCCGGCCACTGGACGATGGAAACGGTTCGCCACCGCAAACACCGTCACGTTGGCGCAGTTACGGCAGCGCTCGCGAAATATAAACAGGACGACACACCTCCGCGCACCGCCCGTCACTCTTGACGCCGTCCCGCGAAAAGCAGCTCGCACTATACGCACACCCAATCGACTTTTGAAATACTTTTAATTTGAAACTCCGCGCTGTGGGAAATGGTCGAACTCCGTCGAGTTTGCGGGGCTTTCACTTGAAAAAAAAAAGCGAAAGCACTTTCGGAGAAAAAGAAAAGCGCGCGCAAGTACATCCTTATTCGTTGTCTAACAGCACGCGGAGACAGGTGTCGATTGAATATTTATAAAGGCGTAAAGCCCGAGCCGGCGGCAGTAAAAGTATGGCCGAGTGATCAGGCGCGATTCCCAGCGGAGGCAGGCGCCTCGGCCGAATTCATCTGAAAGTCAAAGTCGCGATGCTCGCCGAGAGTTGCGAGGTATTTAGGGTGGAAAAGAGGAGCGCTCTAATGGGCGGCAGCATCCCCCGGCCCTCCTTTAGGCCTGCGCCTCGGCTCGCTTCCGCATTGGGGCCCAGGTGGCGGAACCTCGCGAAAGCTCGGCAAGTTCGGCTCCCAAGCAACGTGTCGGCCGCTCGATTTGTCGCTCGTAAAGATTCTTTTTTTTCCCCCCCGACGTGCTCGAGGGATCGCCCCGTTTGCAAATGCCATTCTCCGTTACGCTCGTGGACCCCGAGGTATTCGGCGGCCGGAGGAGTGGATGCGCGGCAGCCCTGTAAAACGCCTCTCGATTTTCCGCTGCGTGGACACGGATCCGCCGGCGATTTTCCGGCCGGCCGATGCCTGACCGATGCCTCCGCGCTTCCTTAATCGCGGCCCCGCGTCATTTCGCGCGGATTCCCATGGCGCGGGGGACCCTGCGAGCGCTCCCGCCTCCGTCACCCCTCGATGCGCTCGAGTAGGCGCCGCGAGGCCTTCCGACTCCGGCCACTTTGGGGGGTGTTATGCACCGCCGCTGGAAAAAAAAAGGAGTAGGATGCCGATGGGTCGAGATTCTTTTATCGACGCGCGCCACGCTCCAGCGAGGAATGATAGGAGAGCGTAAAGTAGTGGCTGGATCTTGAGAATCGACTGCGTGGAACAACGAGGACTTGGGAACATTTTGCCCTCAATACTCCGCGAATAGCGAAACGATGACGGTGAATCCATACCTGTGGGGGGCAATTATTTTCTGAAGATTTAGCTTCATTGCTCACTTCGACACCGATTCTTGGTAATACATTTCAAAGAATGCAGATAAATCTTTAGAATTCTAACATTTTTAATAAAAAATAAACAATAAAGCTCCATTTGCATGTATTCTGCACCGATTGCACCATTTTTTTTTTGTATTTCAAGGGTTACTTTCATTTATCGGTAAAATAAAATAAAAATATATTATTTATCAAGGGAATAAAGTCGAAGAGTAAACTGACCAGCAAGAATAATAAACTTTATTCTTTCGTTGTACATAGTGTTTTATTTTCGACTCAACTCTAATAAGCTACTTTGTTTATTCGGAAAATTATACTACACTAAAATTACGCCTTTGCGTACAAAAAAAGAAGGAAATCAAATACTACTTTTATCCCGCGTTTCGTATCAATATAAACTGACCTTTACAAGTGAGTCGAGAATAAAACAAATTATCTTAAATTGAATTCTTACGACTAAAATTTTCAATTGACGTTCAAATTTTTATCGAAACGACTATTTTTTAAAAAACAACAAATAAAATATTTTTCAAGAGTAATTCGTGCCTTCTATCAAGAAAGAAAAATCGTCCTAATTTCCTAAAACGTTAAAAAAAAAATCATCTCCATAACCATAAATAAGTAAGCAGAGGTTAATGGGATTAGGCGATTGGGGCAGGCTCTCGTCGGTACGTAAGTCGTGCGTAAGTGGCTTCCTTTTTCCGTAAAGGGCGCGCTCCTCGCCGCGACCGGGGCTAACTCTCGAGGCGCAGATAAGCCGCTCGAGACGATCCCCCGTGCGAGCGAGAGCCGCGATCGCCGATAGTGCCAGACGGAGGACGGCTCCATCGAAGCCCGGCGAAAGTCACTCGATCTGCCGCAAATTCGGCGGGCGCGCCTCGCCCCGGCCCTCCCCGTCGGCCGGAACGAGAGGCAAGAAAGACTCGAAGACACGCGTAACGGCGCCGCAGAAAACGAAGCCACTGCCCGGCTACGTCGCGGCTCTGCGGTCGGACTGCCGTGGCTGCGGGCGAGCTGCCGGCTCTCCTTTATGGCCCGTTAAATGAACTCGCCGCTCTTTTATCGCCCGGGAGGGTCATCAGGGCAAATCTCACCCGGACTCGATTTACGAGCGACCCATGCGATATTCGCGCGAGCTGCTACCGACGCTAACGCCGCTGTTGAGGATGCCGGACCGGAACGTCATTTTCGGACGGATAAACTTATTTGCACGGTAAGTATGGCTACTGATTTTATTGATTGTTTGCCTTTTAACGTTTAGACCCAAGTGAAATTGGAATTGTTTGACTGAAAAGTTAAATTTCTGTTGAATTTTTTAACTCTTTTTTACATGCTTTCTAAAACTTTGTGGTAAAAAAAATGAAATAAAAGAATTTATGAAAGTGTATAATCTGAATAATTTTTATCGGTTAAAATAATTTAAACTTATCCATCGTAAATTGTAGAAGTAAGGTTCGAAAGCACATCCTCCGTTTAAAGAAATTTAGTTGTTGGATGAAATATATTACTTTAAATTTAGTGCGCGTGGAATAGACATTTTTCGAAACAATAAATCAGTGAAGCTTTTCACGCGATGCAGCTACTAATATATTAGACAGAAGAAAAATAATATTTTAAATATTTAGTCAAGATTTGCGTACACAAATCATTTAAGACATTATTATTAGAAGTAAATGTAATGAGAAATACAATATTCACGTGAATGTCTAAAGTAATATATTTATTTATGACGAATAACATTATTGAGCTAGAAAATTTCACCTTTAAAGCAGAACAGACTAGTAGAAAACCAAAATAAAAATTTCATCTTATCTACTAAGGACTAATAAAAAATCCTGAAAGTTTTTGCACTTTTCAACTGTACTTCTACTTCAAATTTAAATGAACTTGGAACTTAAAGTATATAAGGAATATTTAGAAATAAATCGTGTATTTTAAATTATATGAAATATTACTTTAAATTTAACAAATTGCTCAATGAAAGTTAAGTCAAAAACAATGAAAAATGTAACTGCATTATTTTTAATTATTCATGTCCAGTACATTTGCATTAAATTCCGATCATGCATTGTTATAACAGTGTATTATTTTTATTTTCATGAAAATAAAATTTTGAATTATTGCATCAGACGTGCAATTACGAAACTTTATTTATAATAAATGACGGAGATAAATAAACCTCCGCAAATCGTCGGTGCTGAAAGACATGCAGTCTTGCAGGCTTTTTTCCCTCCTCACCTTTTGTTCTTGTTGCATTTTTTCACGGGGACGAGAAAATTAAGGCATGATATTAAAAAAAGATATACCGAGGAAGATAGGGCCCGACGAAGGAGGAAGGAGTGCGCCGCGCTCTCGAGATAACCTGCACGCCGATCGAAGTGCGCGTATAACCGGGGGGGGAGAGAAAAAAAGGGAGCAGAAAGGAAGAGGCCGGGAGGAAGGTGGAGGAGGGGGCGGCGGAGGGAAGGGAGGACATAGACTGGCGCGCTGTCTGCAGCGGCGGGAGGGCTTGCACGG